>CAKAOH010042375.1:0-46821 GCA_916701665.1 Sebastiscus tertius | reverse complement strand
CAGGTAGGAACTATTTCACAGAATAGGCTACACAATCACTAATATAAATGTGCTAAAAAGTAATTTTGTCAAGAGTTTGACATTTGCTGGTCCATTTTGATAGATATTCCCCATCTTACTCCACTAGAAGCTCATCCTGAGGGAGCAGCTGAACATTTAACAGTGAAAGTCTTAATGCTATCAGTAGACCAAATATTCAACACACTGTACTGAAGGCTACAGTATATTCAGTAGTCCAAAGAAACACTGGTTGGTGTTGTTTTGGACACAGATGTACAACTGTAAAACTCATCTATGCCTATTAACAAGAATGTTATTTAGTAGAAATGAGGCAAAATCCAATTTTATTTATGTCGACTTTACCATTAATTTGATAGTTTGGCAAAGAATTAACTGTAGTAACCTACAGGTTACCTACAGTAACCTGTAGGTTACTTGTATTTTATTTTACCAGGTATTTAAGGTCAATCTTGGTTAACACATCCTCCTTTGAAACCCACAGAGCACATACAGTATGTCAGGTCAATCATCTCAGTTGGCACATAACATAATACTTACATGGGTTCTACAATAACTGTCTCAAAACTCAAAATCCTCTTTAGTAAAATGTTGTGGAATCAACTTGATAACTTTAATATTAACTTGATATGGATACAGTGCTCATTGTTTATTGTGAGAGACAGCAACACGCAAAAAAAATCTTCAAATAAGTTAAAACGGGATATTATATAAATAAACAAATAATAGTTGTATTTAATAGAAGCACATGATCATAAAGACCTTGAATCAATATTTTAAAAAAGAATACCAGAACACAAAGAAAATAAAACTGACCTCTCAAATTGCGTCCAAGGGGAAGCTTGAGCTCAACATACTGCATGAGATCAACCACAAGGTGGAGGTAGAGACCTAATCTGTCTGCAGTTTTAGTGACGGGGATCCAGTGTGTCCAGACACACCTGTTATTGAAAGTTAAAGACAAATTGCAAGAAAATATTTACTGGCCTTTAACTTGCTGAAACCTGGGGATACTTTTGGAGCATTTTTTTTTTTTAAATAAAATTTGACATCAAAGTAAAGATAAAGAGATAAACTAAGGTGATGCTTTGATATAAAAACTCAAGATGAGGGAGCTCAAACTTCCAGAGGTTATCTCCAGAACAACAATGTCTCTGCAGCATGGAGACAACAAGCATTATTGCAAATGTAGTCTTAATTTTGATGAAATGCTCGCACTAATAACATCATGGGGAGACCGAGACTACCAGTTGTCATGCAATTTGTTTACCAATATGTAAGAATCAATTGACCTTGACATATTCACTTTTTTAACATCTGCTAAAGATCTTGCACATGTTTTCCAGAGCAGCCAATGACAGAGAGACAGGAGGGAAAAGAGACGAGTGGGCGGGAATGTAAAATACTGCGTGATGGCATCTCTTCTCTTTCTGTCTGTTGATCACCTTCTCCTCCCTCTTCTGCTCTCTCACACAGCAAAGAAACAAATCACAAGTGAGAGGAAGTGGCAACTAAGAGCAGCTGGCGTGTAGGCATGTCGATCATATGATTTTAAAATGTCTGAATCGGTCCTGACCTCTTTGACCCCTGCAGTGCATCACCCCAGCAAAGTAGACAATCTCTCTTCTTCTTCCTCTCTGTTTGCTTTCTTTTGTCAGAGCACTTTTTAAAACTTGAGGTCACCGGCAGTTTGAATACAAGTACCAGACACACCACCTGTGTGCTTTGTTTATGGGTTGGATCGGACAGAATGTATTTGGTTACAAAGCTCTGTCTTAGAATAATTTGATCTTACCTACTTTTACAATATATTAAACAAATGCACACCCACACAGGGAATTTGAAGTAGGGATGCACAAACCTGACTTTTTCAGTCCTGATACGATACCGATTCCTGGGCTTTGGGTATCAGCCGATACCGAGTACCGATCCGTTACCAGTGTTTAATTAATAAGCTGTATGCCTCACTGTGTGGAAGTGACTGGGATCATTCTTTTATGTGTAAGGAAACATCAGGCCTGACTTGAACATTGCTTTCCTAACTTTGTAAAACAAAATGTAACAAATAATACATAGATATGCATTTACTGAAATGTTATTTATTATTATTAAAATAATAAATCGTACACCAGCAACTTGGTAAAAAAACAAATCTTAAAAATTAACAGGAATTACAATTCAAGTGTAAACCTTTTTACTGCAGCAACAAATTGGTCAAATGTGGATTAAAATTCCAGTGTATAATGTATATAGTATATAAACATAGAATTGAACAGATCGGCCAAATTGTCACCAATACCCGATCCAGCTATTTGAGTCAGTATCGGCCCGATATCCGATCCAGTAACGGTGTCAGTGCATCGCTATTTTTAATGATTCTTTTTGCATTGTTCTCTTTTTGTCAGGTTTTTCAGGAAAACAGGTTTGGACCCAGATGCTGGTAAAGATGAGGAGGCAGCAGGCTGTATTCAATGATTTAATAACAAAAAGAAAACTTACAATATACAAAAACGTTTGCAGAAAGTAGTGATGTTACGTGCTATGCCGAGACTTTGGAGCGTTTGTCGAGGAAGTTTTAAGTGAGCGTGTATCGAGGCTCGTATCGTTATAGACCGATGACATCATTGAAGATGCCCGAAGCCGAAATACAGTTGAGAATAAAAACGAATATTGTCTCCCCTCTATCATTTTCCTTTAGTTACACAAGCACATTCACTGCCCTGTGCCCGGTTAAACCACTACCACATATCTGGAATCCATCTACCTGTTTTACACTCTTTGACCGATAGGTGGTTTCCTGAGCTCATGAAGCTCAGATGAGAAATGAACATTTTTGCTAACCAATTTGCTGGAGAGCTTCAGTGCTTCAAGAAGCTTCATCTTGCCATCACTAGCAAAAAGCTAATCCACAAAGTAATCTCGCAAGGAGTAAACTAGAAAGTCAAATACTGGGGAAAAAACTAACGCTACAGAACCACCAGGAGAAACACAACTCACGAGGAGTGATGACGAACTGACAAAGAAACAGGGGAAACACACCGACACCAGGAGAGCAGGGTGACTCAAGGTGGGACAAATCAGGGCGGGGCAGACAATCACAAAAGGCGGGATACCAACAAAGGCAGGAAGTAAAACCAAACAAGACACAAGAGGAGTGAACTGGTCAAAATAAAACAGGAATCTTGGGGATATCGCCAGGCGAGAGAGAATAAAATCTTAGAGTCCATCCAAAACCTCACAGGTATAAGAGATGCAAGAGTATGTGTGATATAGTCACGTGTTACAAGGTTGGTAATCAGTCTCGTTGAAGCATTTTAGAGCTGAAACTGGGACACTTCTTTATCATTTCAACATTTATTTCTGGTTTATCTCAAAACCTAAGACCACATTTAATAATAACAAGAGCCCATCTCCGCTTCTTGGATTTCCCTTGTTGTTCTCCTGGCTTTACTGACGAGGATGACCGTGTTGGAAGTGATTCTTCCGTCAGCCTTTCACTCCTTTCATCTACCACTGCCAGAAACTGTCAAAGCTTTTGCTCAGTCAGGGCTGGAGGAACATCGCCTTCTTCCTGTTTTGTGCCATCAAGCAATAAAACAGATTTCCCTTCAAATCCAACCCGGAGGCACAAAATGAAAAACAGAGTAGCTGTTGGTAGAGGCTGCCAATCGCCACTCAATAGTGTACAGTGAGTTATTGATGTTAAAATAAGGTTGTTAAAATTAATAAAATCACAGGACAAGTACCAAAAAAATGATAAATGATGGTATTTTCTTACTATATTTTCTGTCTATTCAGCACTTTCTCTGCACTTTTTAATATCAATCTCTCCTGTTGTGGATTTGCTGTACTCATGTCAGGGATTTTTATCCTCTTGAAGCAACTTGAGTCTAAGTGAAGGAATGCAGCCTCTTGAGAGTGTGTGTGTGTGTGTGTGTGTGTGTGTGTGTGTGTGTGTGTGTGTGTGTGTGTGCTCAGCTTCAGGGGAATGAGTTGTGCTGAGCCGTACCAGGACCTAAACATCCACAGTATCATCTGCCCTTCTCCACTTCCACAGTTCATAGAACAACATGACCGCTGAGGATGTCTCTGTCTTTCTTTCTCTGTCTTTTACTCTTTTCCCCAGTTTCTCTCTCTCTGACTCTGGTGCTGTTCTATTTTTTTGGGGGTCTTTCTTTTTTTTTTTACTTTTCACACTTAGCAAAATAATGAGATTGCTAACATTTTGTCAATTCTACTCAGACATTTAATCAGATTTTTTATTAGATTTTTTTTTAGAGTAAGTGGAAACCAGTGGGAAGTGAGGAAGACATCACAGTTAAGGCTGGCCCACACTAAAAGATTTTTCAGTGGTAGTAGGCAGTATATTTTTGACATCATTAGGCAAAGATTCCACAATAACCTTTCAGCATATTGTAATTCAAGTGTTCTGAGAGATAACTAGACTTCTGCACCTCCTCATGGCTCTGTTTTCAGGCTTTAAAAAATCTTGCCCGTGATGGGAGACTTTGACCAATCACAGTTCATTTCATTGAGAGAGCGTTCCTATTGGCTGTGCTCGGGTCATGTGACCAGAACATAATATTGATTCATATTAAATCAACGCTGCCTAGTTTGACGTTCGGTCAGAGTTCGCGAGTGATTGACAGCCGGCTCTCATGGACAGCCGACCTCAGGTCAGCTCTTACTGCTCGTTTTCCTCCGGTATGTGAAATCTTGCAGATGCCGTTAGGAGTGCCAGAGGACACTTGAGGACACAGAGGCAGATGACTTTTTTTCAGGTCACCTGTTTCATATACTACTGTCACATTATAGCGATCGTTTTATAAAAATAACTTTTTTTAATCATATTTGCTCCAATCTTGCCTACTTCAGCTTTAACAGTTGAAATGTGAGAGATCCCCACACATAATGACATGTTATGTTAAATATTAGTTTTGTTCCTATAGTGTGTTGAGAGCAATGATTTGGCCGAAACAGCACATCACACACTAACAGCTTCCATTCATGAACAACAAGAGTCCCGACGTGGCGTTGTTGCCACAAATCAACAAGTTGGTTCTCCATTTCTGAGGTCCATCCTACTACTACTTTATGTTTTGCGTTTTGCATTAGCTCATGTATAAGCTTAGGCGTTAGCCATGGCCACCATGACGGCGGTGGTTGTTCTTCTGCTTCAGTCAGCTTAGTTCTCAACTGGCTATCGTGTGTCATCGGCTGTCCTTGGGGTTCCCAACACACAACAGGATATCCGATCGTAAATATTGAACATGTTTAATATTTACGATTTGAAATCGGAGCGGCCAGGATGAACTTCCAAGCTGATCGGGGGATGTAAAAAACACTCTTAACATACCTCACACCACAGGAATATCTGGAAAGATAATCTTTAGAACCATCAAAAAATCGGGGATTTGCTGACGATAGTCGGGAGGGGGGAATCGGGTCCACAATCGGCTTTATCCTCGTGTAGCGTGTACGCGGCATTAGTGCCAACAGCATGGCTGGGTTAACCCACTAGGGGGCAAAACCTTACTTCATTAAGACTTTATCACCGCCAGCTATCAGCATTGTCCACACTGTACTTTATATTATGTCCTCTGTCCCCATCCAGTCTTCATGTGTGCACCCTGTCATATAGATGAGGCAAACTATATCTTAATTAGGAGGAGTGGAAAGTGAGTCATATTTGAAAATAGTCTGGTGTAAAGATGATGCAACATTGGAATGGTGGTTCAATTTAAGTTTGCTTATTTTCTCCCGAAGGCCCAGAAGTCTTACAGTACATGTGGTCTGGGCATAGCTGTATGCCTGACACAATAATAAACACATTCATTCACATCATACGTTACTGAAAACTTCAATAATAAGACCCAATAGGCCTTTCCCACAGCAAAAGAAAAGCACAGGTGTAATTAATGACATTAACAAAGTGCTTGAACCTTTCACTGCAGATATTTTTACATGTCATAGCAGGTACAGCACAGGTGTATGTAATAACATTAATGATGGTTGTATTCCACTTTGGGGAGGTCCTGGTATTGTGCGCGCAACTGGCTCGCTGGAATACCTTATTGGGACACTCGATGGAACCGAGCCATCATTAATGTTATTATTTCCACCTGTGCTTTTACTGTTACGACAAGTCAAAATGTGCGGTGTGGAAAAGGTCTATTCCTCTTAACAGCTGTGAGCTCAACGAGACAGAATAACAAGCTTTATTATTGTTTCTTTGGGTTTTTAAAAGATGTTTTCAGTTATTGTGGCTGATTAGACCTCTGCTCAGATTGAAGGTGAGCTGAGCTAAGCTGTAAATAAACCAAACTCAATGTACCAATTAAAATGATTAAGGTGTTAGTTGTCCCACTTTAGCAGGTGCAGCAGGAGAGTGAAGAAGATGTCCATCATGCACACAGTCCTCAGGAGAATCTCCAATATGATTGTCTTCTGCAAGGACAAAATATTTAAAATACGTAGACTAAATAATATACACTCTACCCAGTTGTGAAGCCTCATAGAAACGTATCCATAACGCTATAATTAACACAGACACCATCAAACCAGAAGTGATATAAAGCTGTGTGAACCAATGTGTGGCCTCTAGGGGGCAGAAGAACTCCAAAACAACCTGACAGACACACAGACCTGACATATTATCAATCAAGTTGCAAAATGTTAGCAAAAGCTGCCTACTTATATCCAGCAGACACGGAGCAAAATTATCATTACTATTACCATTGGAGTTTCAAGTTGAATATTCACTGGCCTTTTAGCACGGGTTTGGTCTAAACCAGTGGGCAACTCCGGGTCTGAAAAGTGAAGCCAAGGGCCTTAAACCTGCATTCTTTCTAATAAGCAGCAGGGGGCGACTCCTCTGATTGCAAAAAGAAGTCTGATTATATTGGACCAGATGTCCAGTGTCTTGGTTTGTCCGGGACTGTCCCAGTTTCAAACTGACGTGTCCCGAGTCCCAACAAATATATGTAAAACATTCAAATGTCCCGGTTTTCAACAGCCATCCTGATGAAAACGTCTATGGTGCGTGCACACTTAAGGGTCCCGGTTTGGGGGTTTGAAAATATGGTCACCCTAGATTGTATAGAAGTCTATGAGAAAATGACCCTACTTCTCACTTGATTTATTACCTCAGTAAACATTGTAAACATGAGTTTATGGTCTCAATCGCTACTTTCAGGTGTTCTTAAATACAGCATGATGTTTATTTAGTAAATTATGGACCCATTTAGAATCAATTAGTTCATAAAGCAGGGTATGCTTTAGGGCGTGGCTACCTTGTGATTGACAGGTCTGGGAGTGTGTTTTCATCTTACAATTTTAACCCTTTCATAGTGTGTTTTCAGTTCATGAAAGCTAATTATAACCTTTCTGGTCGCCTGAAAACGTTATTCAACGTTCGATTGTATTTAGCTCCACCCTCTCCTGTCATTTCTGGGGTATGTCCACTTCTTATATACAGTCTATGGTCTTAACCATGTCCTATAATAAATTTTTGACTCTTTAACGGCCTCATGTTCCACTGTCTTCACCAACTAGTCACTAACTTTGTCTGTCTGTCGTTTCGTGCTGCAGGTAGTCTTTCACAAAGCTGTGACTGTAATGCTGTGTCTCAATTCAGATACATCCGTCAGTACATTTCCATGTAGTACACTATGTACTTACTTGTGTAGTGCGTGAATTTCGGCAGGATAGTGTTGTCTCAAATGGAAATGTGGCTGTACTTGTTTGCTGTACGATCGCAACATTTGACCACTTCTTCTTCAATTCGTTTTGACGCCACTAATTCCTTTAACGCAACTTGTGATTTTTGAGTTGAAGTGGGCTCAGAGTGAAGACACTGGCATCATATGAAACCAGCCAACCTGAGGAATCCATTGGTACCAATCATGTCATACTAGCTTGTCAAGAAGAAGGCTAAATAATGCACCAAACTTATGCTAAATTTTGGCGAGGAAAAACTGGCATGGCCATTTTCAAAGGGCTCCCTTGACCTCTGACCTCCAGATATGTGAATGAAAATGGGTTCTATGGGTACCCACGAGTCTCCCCTTTACAGACATGCCCACTTTATGATAATCACATACAGTTTGGGGCAAGTCATAGTCAAGTCAGCACACTGACACACTGACAGCTGTTGTTGCCTGTTGGGCTGCAGTTTGCCATGTTATGATTTGAGAATATTTTTATGCTAAATGCAGTACCTGTGAGGGTTTATGGACAATATTTGATATTGTTTTGTGTTGTTAATTAATTTCCAATAATAAATATATACATATATTTGCATAAAGCAAGCATATTTGCCCACTCCCATGTTGATAAGAGTATTAAATACTTGACAAATCTTCCTTTAAGGTACATTTTGAACAGATAAAAAATGTGATTAATTTGCGATTAATCCCAATTAACTATTTTAATTGACTGACAGCCCTAGTAAGTACGGAAAAATGCAAATTGAGACACAGCTGTAAAAAGGCTTGATGTACTGCTACTTGGTGCCCTCAGGATTTTCTTGTATGTGATTTTTACTTTCTCAGTATTTTTCAAGAGGCCTAATCCATGTTTTCTATATCTGCTTTAAGTAGAACATTTAGATACAGCGTCTAATGTGACTACTGGAAGTGGACAAAACTCCGGTTACACTGACCAGCTCTCTTGCTTCAAAGGCCTTCAGCGGCATGAGGCTGGGACGGAGATGAAACACCATACACACACACACACACACACACACACACACACACACACAGAGCAGAGAGAGCAGAGAGAGATGAGAGATATAGGCCTTGTCCGACAGCTGAGATATAGCACCAGAGCCCTGGGGAGTTTCAGGGGATTTCCACCGAGGGAATCGGACACGTTGTCTGATTTACACTAACACTTTGGCTAAACTTATGATAAAAGTTCACAAAAGAAACATTGCTGTATCTGTCTTTATCCATCTCTGCCTCCATCTGTCTCTGCCTGTTTTCTGCTCTGCTGCTTTCCCTCTCTCTCTCCATAAATACTCCGGTGGCTGTTGGTTGAGAACTTTTTAAAGTTGTGAGTTATTGTTTTTATATATGTGAGTGTTGTTGACTGTCAGCTTACCGGTGGAATTTCCTCCTTAAAAAGTATTGACATAAGTTATTGGGAAGCTGAAGGTCATACGAGTGAAAGAAATAAAAAATGAGCATATTTAAACCTAAAAAAAAGCTGATTGAAAGGATGAGGAGGCATAAGAAGAAACAGCATGAGAGATTGAAAGAGAATGAAGAGTAAAAGAGAGTTGAGTGAGGCTGAAAGAAAACACATTCATTTTTATCTGCTCCTTTTTTCACTGAGAGGAGAGCCAAGGAATGCAGAGAGGAATCTGGTTAGAGATAAAGAGAAGAAAGTGGATGGTACTGTACCGTACTGAGTGTATGTGCTGATTGAGCAACTGTTTGTGTCTATTAGCGTGTACACAGTAGAGTTTCTTTTCACTCCTAATAATGTTTGAATTCAGTTTTTAAAAAGAAAAAGTGTGCTTTTAGTCACAACCAGGACAGGATATACTGTACTGAAGAAGAAAACGTTCTCTTGTGTGTTACGGGAGGGAACCTGGGTCAAGGTCAGCTGATGTATAGACTTAGTATTTGCTCATATTTCTTTCTCTTTTTTACAAGATATTGTAACTTCAGGGCAGTGGCATTTTCCCAAAAAAATAACTGGCTCCTCATAACGATGGAATTATACACAATGAGGCCAACAGTATTTCATGAATATTACTTTCTGTGTGTGAGGACGAGTTGACATTTTAATACCGTGGACAGAAGAAAAGTATTATGTGACGACACTACTATATTATGGACTAATAAATAAATGCTGGCTTAATATTAAAGGGGGTGTATTAAGCTTTTCCCCATTCCTTTAGTGTGTTATATAGTTTTTTGTGCATGTAAAAGTTCTGCAAAGTTACAAAGCCCAAAGTCCACGCCAAAGGGTGTTACTCTCCCACACAGAAACACTGCCTCTGAAACCCCTTGCTTGAAGTCCCGCCTTTTCTTCCGTAACGTGGTGATGTCACCAATTAACACAGTTGGATACATCAGACTGGCAATACGTCCAGAGTAGACTCTCATGACCTCGCCTCCTTTTGGGGGAAAATTATCCCGTGTCCCTCATAGACTGTAACAAGAGTAAAGAGAAGAAGTTGAAATATGTCTCCAAACTTCTACTTTGAACAAACATGTAATAGTAATAACGCTATCCCGAAGAGTTCCAGTGTAGTTGGTTGAACCAACAATAAATCCAAAAACGCTGATCTCAGATTTGTTTCCCTGCTGTGTCCTAAAAAAGATATGATAGAGGGGCTCGCTGTCACAGGAGAGAAAATGATGAAAAGCTGTTGTGTGGCGGGTTAACCAAGGCTTTCATACGGAGATTTGAGACATATGCGATACGTCAATATTCACTGTCAGTGTGGTAAATGATGCTGGTGACACTGACAGTGACTAGCATGGCTAGCTAACGTTAGGTCGAGCGGGAGGCTGCTGCAGTAATACAGTCATACATTAACGTGATAGCAGCTTCAGACTGTCGTCTCCAACTAAATCTCAGCCTATAGATCAAACAGTTGGCTATTACAGACAACACTTAGCCTAACGCAATTCAAACAAATATGTATAGATGTCTGGATAAGCAATATCTGGCCACTGTGTTGGACGAGGGAAGACTGAAGGGACATGACGGCGAATATCCTTAATTTATTAAGGTACGAACGCTCGGGTTCAGGCAAGGTCACAAAATAATTATTAGACGTGTATAAACGTTAACAAGAGATAGAGCATACAAAGTTGTCAAAATTACAATCCAAACATATATCAAATTGCATTGAAGTCTGGGATCTTCAGTTTTCTTTGACGTTTTGAAAGTACCCGAATGTGCCGGTCTGATGCATAACAGCTAGTTTGGTATGCCCTCAAATGAAGCTAGTTTGAGCAGAGCTGGAGTGGAGTCCGAAGACTTTAGTTCGGTAGACCAATCACAACAGAGGGCCAGCTGACCAATCAGAGCAGACTTTTCGGGAGGCGGGACCAGGAGCTCAAACAGAGCATTTCGGACAGAGGGTGAAAAGAAATGCTGTAGTACAGCCGGTATGAGAAAAAGTTAAGCGTTTTTTTGAACATTAAAGCATGAAAACATGTTCCAGTAGAAACCCAAAATACAAGTATGAATCTGAAAGTAAGCATAATAGGTCCTCTTTAAACAACAAAGACAACTTTTAAATGAATAAATAAAGACCACACAGGCAAACTTGTACTGTATCAAAACAGTCACAATACATTTAAACAGAGAGAAACCATCATTTTCAACTGTCTCACACTTTTGAGTACAAAATGTTTCACTGACATTTGCTGTTATATGACTCAAATATTAATACACATGAAAGAAAGAAAAAATGAAAAGTAGAAACACTTCCTGGATCCATCCAAAGACAAGTCTGAAATATATCAGTTAAGTTACATATTTTCCCCCATGGAAAGAGTTCAGTTCCCAGGGTGAAGAAGTATTATTTACATCTTAACCATAATGTCCCAGCCACAGAGCCAGTGTGACCAAACAGACATATTTTAGAAAAGTCTAGCAATATTTACACACCACAGAGACAAGAGACTCCAAGAGAAAACAAATCCAATCCTCACATTACTGAAAAACAAAAAAAGTTCAGCTTTTTAAATACAGGGCATATTTGTGTTTGCAATGTTTATTTTATGCTGACCAGACAGAACACCTAAAGCTTACATTGCAAACACTGCATAGGATGTTAGATGCAAATTATTCACTTCATTGGATGTCTTTAAATCAAAGCCAGCATTATACTTCATGTGAAAACTATAAGAAAATGCAGCGAGGGCTATCGTGTGCATGAGCACAGCAAGGAGACTGAATGACACCTCACTCCCTTTAAATCATTCCAGTGAAAGCAATTTTTGTCCACAAAACGATAATAAATAACCCTTCCCAAAGTAGTTCAACATAAGAGATATTTACAGCTGAAAAGGCGCTAAACTGTAGGGGCATACTGTATATATAGCTGACCTTTGACGATAAATTATGAATGAAATATTACATTATAGTAAAGCTGGAGTGTGCATGAGACAGATAATCTGGTTCCTCTGCCTCATTTTAGTGCTCCTAACACACACAGCGTCTGAAGGAAAACAACCAATCAGAGCCGAGCTGTCTCTGAGCAGCTGTCAATCACTCGTGAACTCCAATCAAACGGTCAAACTAGGCAGCGCTGATCAAATATGAATCAATATTCTGTTACTGTAATGCCTATTTCTCATCTGAAATGTTTTCAGAAACATCTTGTAGTGTACTGTTTAGCTGTAAAATTAAAAAGTTTGCTCCGGCCGGTGGGCGGTGCTTGGTTTTGGCTCGCCGGGTCACAAACTTTTTCATTTTCATATTTGGTCAGAGCTGCCTAGTTTGACAGTTTGATAGGAGTTTGTGAGTTCCGTGAGTGATTGATGTTTGTTTTCTTTCAAGCACTGTGAAATCTTGCAGATACCATTAGGAGCTCTGGGAGGAGACAGAGGAGAAGAATTTCTTTCACAGATTATCTGTCGCTGAGTTCCATTTGAACTGGGAAGTCAGAATATCCGAGTTTCCAGTCGGAAATTTGAACTGGAACGCCCTCTGAAGTCGGATTTCCGCCTCGGAAAGTCAGAAGAACCTCACCAACCCCGACCGCAAAATCCAAGATGGCTGCTCCGCGCATCAACGATAACAAAAAAAAAACAAAGCTGTAGTAATATACTGTTTATAGCACTTATGTCTTATTTGTGCTTCATTAAATCAGCCGTACACACAGTACTGTCCAACATCTATCTCTGGACACATTGTTTGTATGCACAAAATACCGGAGTAATGCATCGGTATCAACTGGTGTTGCTAACAATAGCTAACAACGGCTAACCTGACTGGAGCAAACCCAAATTTTCCGCCTTGTACTGGAATGCGGTCAACTCGGGTGTGACGTCATTCACAGCTCCGACTTCCGATTGCCGAGGTAAATGGAGCGCAGCGTGCCTCATGCACGCCTGTCGGGATATAGTGACAGTTTTATAAAAATAACCTTTTTATCATATTTGCTCAAAGTTACCGACTGCTGCTTTAAGATGGAAACATTTTTATCTGAGATTCGACTGGAGCGTCTTGACATGGAAAGATCCCAACAATTCACTCTGGGTAATGGGAACCTCATGTAAAGTAAATGTACTAGTGTGTATATTTTCATATTTACATCTCCCTAACACAGCATTTTTCTGCTTGTGGAAAAACAAGCACTGGTAAACAGAAACTCGGGTTAAATGATGCTCTTTTCATTTGTTCTGACTGACTTTATGAAACGATAATTCAAAACAAGAAAAGATTTCTTTAATCTGGTGTGGTGATATGCTGTATTATGTTTATAGTTAGGGGGCTGCGGTTTTTACACAGTGCTAAAGTCTGTCTGAACATGACCTGACATATTTGTGGTTTTGGTATTTTAATGGGATTAGCATATAGAATATTGACATCCTTATCCTTTTATCGTCCACACCCTGGACGAGTAGTAACCGTTTCCAATAAACACATTTTTGAATGTATCAAGACTCTTTTGGCCCAGACTGTGCTATCGAGTTCTTAAAATAAAAATTATGTACAACTACTAGTAATTTTTTTACAGGATCCATTAGGACTTCACTGGTTCCAACACAGGCTAGTATCTTGGGTGCAAAGGGGGTCCCCAGGTTTGGATTAGCCAGAAACAGAAAAATATACAGCACAGTCTCACGGCAGTTTGAGAAATAGTCACGAAATGTAACCTATTTGATTCGTGTACATAGACACAAATTTCCATCTTTTTTTGTGACGCTCAGCGTGACTTTCATCAACGTATTTTTCGTGCTTTTTCCTACGAATGTCCAGCCACACGTGACGCATGTGTCAATTTCCACTCCAGTCTTTTCAAAATAAAACTACTTAGTTAGGTTTAGGAATAGATCGACTCAGTTAGGCTTAGGCAACAAAACTATTTAGGTTTAGGAAAAGATCGCAGTTAGGATTAAATTACCTCCAGAAGTGCCATACTTTAAGTATGGAAATTACGTGGCAAATAAATCAACTCACGAACGCCGGTCTCCTGGGTCTCCAGTGTTTTTCAACCCACCCCAACCTCCTCTCTATGCGGCACTTGCTGCTTTTTATATTTCCTGGTTCACAATTACGTGGATTACACACAAATTGATTTTGTGCTGACCACCACGAAATAAAATGTGAAATTCGTGTCTATGTACACAAATCAAATACAAAACATTAAATTTCACGACTATTTGACGAACTGCTGTGCAGCTGGGCTGAAATATAAGCAGATGTAACCCAGATGTTGACATTTCAAACTGTGAAACAGGTTGAAAAAAGATTCAGATGGCCAGCTGGAGCTTGGTGAGGTTCCTCTGGTGCATGTTGTGGTGTCGCACCAACTCATCGCTCCTGGCAAACTTCTTCTGACAGTTCGGCCACCGGCAGTTAAATGGTTTCTCACCTGAGAGACAGGTGGGATGGACGGACAGGTGGGAAGAGACAGAAGATGGTTTGAAGAAGAAGTGGAGAGGATGGCAATGACGAGTGGTGGAGAAAGTATGAGAGGAAGGATTTAGAAAGGATGTAAGTTTGATGGAATAACGATGAAATCAAGTGAAAGAAAGGAGAAAATAAGAGAAATATTAGAATATTATGCTGATCATAACCTAAATGGAAAGATTAAATGGACTTTATATAGTGCTGCATCTACTACATAACTGCATAAGTCAAGTAAGAATAAATAAATGTTGACATTCCAACACTATGTTGTAAAATTACTTTACTTATAATGTTTTGCAACAGTGTAAACATCAAATGGATGAAGAAGAAATGGAAAAATAAAAGTTTACGCACTTGTTTTACCTGTATGAGTCCGGGTGTGTGTCTTAAGGTGGTCAGACCGAGAGAACTTTCTCTGACACGTCTCGCATTGGAAGGGTTTAACTCCTAAACACATGTACAGTATGCATGCACACACACACACACACACACATACAGAAAACACATGTTCAACATCACACACACACACACACACACACACACAGAGGGAGATAGAAAAATACAGTAGAGCAGAGGTTTGCAGGGAAGCCATTCCAAAGTTTGACCAGCCTTTAGCAACTTCATCTGAGGGGAGGTCAGTGTAGCGCTCCACTGTACACAAAATGCAAACTGTGCCTTCTAAAAGACTGCATCGTCCACAAAATGGCTGTCATGCAAACAGCAGAGGAGAGCAAGTGCAAATAACAAAGAACTGCAAGGAAAAAAAATGAAAATAAATAAAGACAGAGAGACAGATTGAGGTAAACTGATCAAACCTGTGTGTCTCCTCTGGTGTCTTTTGAGCTGGTCGGAGCGAGAAAACCTCCGGCCACAGTCTGTGAACTCACACTGATAGGGTTTCTCCCCTGGACAAAGACAAAAGAGAGAGGACACAGGCAGTTAGATACAAATTCATTGATGATCTGATCACTTCTTTATCCCTGAAGACATCACAGATAACACACACACACACCTATCGGAAAATTAGGTTTAAACTAGGGCTGTCAATGTTAACGCAAATTGTTTTTAACATCACTAATTTATTTAACGCATTGATTTTTAGGTTGTAGCGGGCTCAGTTTTAAAGCTATGGTGAAAATACTGGTATGAAAGTAGAAAACCTAAAGAATCCATTGGTACCAACCATGTCATACTAGCTTGTCGCGAAGGAGGCTAAATAACGCTCCAAACTTTGGCGAGGAAAAACTGGCATGTCCATTTCCAAAGGGGTCCCTTGACCTCTGACCTCAAGATATGTGACTGAAAATGGATTCTATGGGTACCCACGAGTCTCCCCTTTACAGACATGCCCACTTTATGATAATCACATGCAGTTTTAGTCAAGTCATAGTCAAGTCAGCACACTGACACACTGACAGCTGTTGTTGCCTGTTGGGCTGCAGTTTGACATGTTATGATTTGAACATATTTATTTATGCTAAATGCAGTACCTGTGAGGGTTTCTGGACAACATGTGTCATTGTTTTGTGTTGTTAATTGATTTCCAATAATAAATATATACATACATGTACATAAATCAGCATATTTGCCCACTCCCATGTTGATAAGAGTATTAAATACTTGACAAATCTCCCTTTAAGGTAAATTTTGACAGATAATGTGTTATCAATTTGCGATTAACTATGGACAATCATGCAATTAATCATGATTAAATATTTTAATCAATTGAAAGCCCTACTAATAAACCATGCTCACAAGCCAAGAAGTATTTTCTGGCAATAGCAGATAAGGAAATTGGGACCAGTGGAAACATCACTTAAAACGTTTTTAAGAAGAGAAAACCTTTGAGTGAAGTAAGAACACGTCGTTGCTGACAGTAACTGTGTCTGGAAACACTGGCACAAACAACACAGCTGTCAGTAGTTATATAATAAAGTGCAATATTACAGCACATTTTCCTGTTTCAGTTGGTTTCACCTGTGTGTTTGCGACTGTGCATCTGCAGATGAGACAGCTTGAAGTAACGTTTGTTGCATCCTGGGTAGGCGCACATGAACGGACGCTTCTCGCTGCTCTCTGACCGCACTATGGCTGGAGCGATGCTGGGCACCCGCCGCACATCCTGCACACACACGCACACACACACACACACACACACACACACACACCAAACACATAATTTAAAGCCAAACCACTCAAGGCAAAATTAACAAAAACCCTCCCCGGACATCAATAACTGAACCAGTAAAATGTAATTTAGAAAACAGGCAATTAAATCTGTCCTGAGTGTAAATAAGTGCATGTGATATGTCTGGCTCGTGGGGATCATTATAATAAAGTGCTCATATATTCATTAGATGGGAATTAGCAGTAAAATGACCCCAGACTGACTGCAGCCCAAAGGGAGCTGTTAGTCACGCCTTTTAAACAGAGCCGCTTCCAGGGCGCCCCATTACAGCCCTGCTGCTCACTGATGACACTGCTGGAGAGGAATAACAGGAATAATATAACGTTGTAGAAAATAATCCACATTTACTACATTAGTTCATCTTCAGAGTAGATCTAAGTATGTTTTCTCTTATTTTTTATGCATTCTGCCGATCTATATTTCCTCTATCTTGCCATTCGTCAATCCAGTAGGGGAGAGCGGGGTCAGTTGGTGCACGTTATTTGGTATTTGGACACCAAATAACCTTCCATTACTCACAGACAAACTTGAACAGTAATTAAAATAATTTGATCCCTGAACAGATACAGGTGTCTACTAACAATTTATCAAGTTTTTTAGAGCCAAACCCAAACTCAATCTCTAGCTCTGTTGGCTAGAGCGCCCACAGATAATGACGCTTCTGACAGAGTTGTGTCTTTCTTTGCTGCACATTTTTAGAATCAAAACTCTGCCAAGGTTACCCTGAATTATTATAAAGGGCTAGCTAACACTGTTAACACCGGATCTTCACTTTGATGCAGAGTACTAATCTACACTCACAAGGTTTGTGACCCACTCGAACCAATCGCGAGCCGAGCTCGGTCACAGATTGTTAGCGAGAGAGAATCACAACTGTCAACCCTAATGTCTCACCCCCTTTTTATACCATCAAATAAATTAAAACCAAACTTATCAGAAAAATGAACACTTGAACATATATCAGCGTGACGAGAACTACCTAACATGACAGAAACCATATTTGGGAAAATGTATGTGATGTATACTTTGACTTTTGAGTTTGGCCCATGTCCCATCTGCTAACATGGAGGAGGCGGATTTATGAGCTATACTGCAGCCAGCCACCAGGGGGCGATCGAGATGTTTTGGCTTCACTTTTGGGGAGCTGTCATGTCGTCCATCTTTATATATAGTATATATATATATATATATACCTCTAGTCGCTCTAGCTAACAGCTGCTAACTTGAGCTTGATTAAGAGAAGCTGTGGGCATGTGATTGGCTGAAAGGTGTCAGCCAATCACATGTGTATTAAGTATAATTGGGAAAATTGACATTATCAAATAAAAATAAAAACTTTGAAAAGGGGCACTTTGCAATGAAAATGTCTGAAATTAAATCAAAACTCCCATTATCATGAAAAAACAATGGAATATGAAACATGTCATAATAATGTGTTTAATTTAATATTATTTAAAATTATTTTACAAATTGTTGGTTAATTTATATATTACACAATTTATTCTTGGGATTATCTATTTAGTAATAACATATTGATTTGATTGTTATAGAACAACTAATCCAGCAGTTATCAAGAGTAACGTCAGGTGTTGCTATTAGAGATCAACAAACTGCTGACTGATTGATCTCCCGTCAGCAGACTGATAGAAGCTCAGTCATTTGTTACATGATTCTTGATCATAGCATTCAGTTTTCAACAAGCTGTGTAATATTTGTTCCTGGCCATAAACCAATATTGATGAAGAATGAAGTTCCATGGCTGTCATCTGTATTTCCTTTGGCAGCGACTGAGAATTAGTGTAATCCTTGTAATAAAAATTACGGAACAAAGCATCACTTTCCTACTCGACCTGTTATCTCACATTTTAGTAGCTCTTAAATTATACTTTAAAAAGCACAAGAGTGAGAGTTTGTTTATTCTTTTGCACTGAGCCAGACCTCTGATGTGTGTTTGTGCAATCCTTTTCTATTAACAGAAGAGAACAAAAGGGAGCAAAGGAAGAAGCGGAGCATGGTGAATGATGAAACATAGGCCCCAATAGGAAAGAAAGATAGATCTCAAAAAAGTCCTGCTGTGGACTAAGAGCAAGTCTGGAGAATCTCTGCTCCCTGTCCTTTAGAGCTGCTGACAGACAATAATTAAAATCTAATGATTTATTAACATGCTGACCCCCGTATGGAAACTGTATCTTTACCCAGTGTAACCCTACGTGTGTGTCTGTGTGTCTGCTAATGGATTTGTGGAAAAAGATTCCTCTTGGCCTTTAGAGCTGCCTTTTAAAAATCTCTGCGTATGTGTGTATGCAACGTGTTTGTGTGTGTCTGTGTGTGTGTGTGTGTGTGTGTGTGTGTGTTTGTAAATCTCCTCTGCTACATATCAGTATTTCCTCTCCACATAGCCTGGTCATTGCATCAGGCTCTCCACCACTCATCTCCTTCAAAGATATGTTAAAAATATGTTCTTTTTTCTGTCATTGATGCGTTTTTCCTCCAGTGTTTCAGGGTTTTCAGTATGTCTCTTTTTTATGCAAGGGAACCTTTACGAAATGTGTAAAAGTACAATGTGTGTATAGAAACGAGCACTGAACATGAACATTAAAGAAGGTGGCAGACAGAAGGTCTGTATGACCTCAAGATGACCTCTTGACAATGAAAAAAGAAGTAACGCGTAGAGACGATGTAGTAGTAGTATATGAGTCCTACCTGTAGGCCCCTGAAGACTCCGACTCCATGTGTGTGTATGCGGTACTGTGTGCTGCAGCTGTACAACATGGGGGTGTTGGGGTCACTGTCGTAGCCTGTTGCATGGCTGCCAACACAGAAAGTGAGAAAAGAACATTAAAATATTAAATTAATTAATTTATCACAGTTTTGAGCAGCTGTCTCAAAGCCAGCTGGAAAAAAAATAGTTTATTAAGTGAAAAATGTTCCGCGCCAAAATATAAAAATTGGAAATTGCGTGTCACTAAATCATTTTACGATCACAGACACTCACAGGTAAAAAAGAAGGTTTGCAGGCAGACGGCTGCCACTTACAGTTGGATGAATGTGAAGCAGAGAGACATCATATAACAAGATGCAACAACATGATTCAATGCCATAAATCCATACAGTGCAACACACTGGCAGATATATAGAGCATGAACTGCTGAACTTTAGGCTGATCATTATTCAAACATGTTCACCTTGTCACATACTGTACAACCCATAATGCAAAACACAGACCAATCATTTGTACATGTAGTTAGGGGGGATGGGACCATATATCCAGCTGAAGCCTGAGGTTGTGTGTGTGGATACCTCTGTTTATTGTGCATGTTTATGTTTTGCGTAAAATATTTGTTCCTAGAGTCTAAACTTTGACTGTTGGCACAAATTTAGATACAAAACCAGCTGGTGCATGTGCAGGAGGAGGTGTTCACATTGAAACTGATGTCAGAGACCAACCTGTTCTCATTCCCAACTTGTCACATACGGACGCTTGGTCAGGACTCCTTGGCGTAACTTTTTCAACGCACTGGGTAGCCTACAACTTGGCGTCATTTAGGTTTAAACAAAACTAGGCCTACTTAATTAGATTTCATTTTAAAATTTATTTCGAACATGTAAGATAACAAAAAATAAAAAATAAAAAAAAGAGAATGATCATATAAACAATTGGACAGCCAGAAAAAAAGTATTATTTACATACAATGAAAAGCATAAGTTAAAGAAATGGTCAAACACTTGATTTAGGAAGAGATTATGGTTTGGATTAAAATAAGTATGTTTGCTATATAACTTCAGTTAAGTGGCCTACGTTACACGTAGTTAAGTACGTTACATAAAAGGCGCTCTATACGATAACCAGATCATTAAAATAGCAGCAAACAACAATTTGCTATGTAAAAACACAGAGGAGTAATGGCTACCTGAGCAGAGAATGAATTCTCTCTCCCTCTATTTTGTAATCCGAGCTTCTCTGTGCTTTGTTTACATAGACGGACCGGCTGCATGTGAGCGTGCCCCACTGGCTAGCTCATAGCCGCCGCTCTGCACTACTCTCAGTACAAAGAGTGTATGCGAACAGAATACAAGCTGTCTGAGTGTCAGCTGTGTCTAAATTTCAGCCGTTAACTCAGGGACTTGTGGAGATTGTAGCCATGAATAAAAAAGGTCTTCCGGTCGATGACCGATGGCACCGTTGTGGAAGCAGAGCACCCATCCTCCAGTTCCCCCCCAGGGTAACACTGTTAGCTCTGTCAGCATTGTTGCCATGGTTTTCACTGTTAGTGCTTTTCATTATCAATGAATCTATTGAAAAATTATAACTTCTGACCAACAGTCCAAAAACTAAATACATTCAATTTAAAATGATGAGAAAAGTAGGCTAGTAAAAACTAATCTTCGAGGGGCTGAACCCAGAGAATATTTGGCATTTAGGCTTGAAAAAATACTTAAAATTATTAATCTAAACTAAAGAAAATGAAATATTAAATAATTTAATAAAATTGTCTTTTTAACAAAACTAAATAGTTTCCTATTAATCAGGTAATTGATCAATTAGACTAATAATTCCATCATTACCTGCTTATACAGAAACACAGTAATGTATGACACAAACAGCTTTTAATATTTCCCTCTGACGTAAAGAGCGGAACAAAACCTGCTCTGTGAGACACAGCTGCCAGTGTTGCCTCTCGTATCTTCTTATGATAACACACAGAGAAACAGAAAGCTCTTGTCTATGAAATGTGTTATATTTCAGTCTGTCTAACCAAACGAGGAGGATGGGAGTTTGCATCCTGTGCTGCTGCAGTGGGAATGTACAGTATACGGCCGAGCGGTCATAAGGTGCTCTTTGTCTGCTTCGCTATTTCCATGGACAGGAGGAGAGACATCGGGACTACGTCAGCGGTAGACATGGACATTAATCACTCTGAATGCTCCTTTACTTATTTTCACTCATTCATATTTTTGGGTATTTTAGTCTGTAGTGGCAGGTAATGTACAAGTTGGGACACCTTAGTCCGGGATCATGGACCTTCCACTGAAACACATTCAACTCCATCACTATAATTCAGGAGGGTGGAAGGTGGTGGAGCTGAGGGGTCAACTCTCATCTAACCTGCCATACTGACTAGAACAAGTTTCATAAATGAACATGAATGTGTCCCAATGTCTCCACCATTACAACAAGGCTGTGAGGAAAGTAAAACACAACTAATACCAGGGAATATACTAATAAATCTAATAAATAAGAATATAATATGATATTTATCTTACCCACAATTCATAGCGGTGTAACTTTATAAATTAGCATGACAAAAAAAAAACATTGACAGAGTCAGCAAGAACAAAAGTACTTGTTAAAAACAGATTTATTAAAGTACATAATCATGTACTCTAACGCTTTACTGTCTGCAGAAACACCAGCAGGTGATGTGTGGTTCAGTGTTTTATGGCACATTTCCACCAAGCAGTCCAGTCCTGTTCAGTTCAGTTCGTCACACATTAGAACGGTTATTTTTACGTTTATATTAGCAAATGTTGTGGACCAATAGAACCACTCCATCCTTGGTACCACCTCAGTCGAGGTTCCAAGCGTGCTGAGCCGATACTAGAAGGTGGAGTTAAAACCCTGCAGACCACTGATTGGTCAGAGAGAATCGTCACTAGAGCGACACAGGACATCCTAAACAACGTTTTTAAATAGCCAAGCTACCATCAATAGCGACCGCAATTTTTAATTCACTCGACCCAGATAGGAAAAAAATGGCAGCCCACAAAACTACACCGTACGCTACGCCAGACACACTATGCTGGACACACTACGCTGGACACACTACGTACATTACGCCGTACAATTGCAACACATTTTCACTCCCAACTTGTCAAATACCGCCGCTTGGTCAGTGCCCCTTGGCATCGGAGACTGACAGGGACGGCATGTCAATATACGCTCGTTACATGCATAGTGTCCTTTCAAAATAAACTTCTGTTTTCACAGGAAGTTAGGTTTAGGCAACACAACCACTTAGGTAGGGTTAGGAAACGATCATTGTTGACGTTAACTTCACTGACTAGTGACTGACGATACTAATGATTCATGTGACTAACAACTCACAGGATTCACGGGACTGATGATACCGACGAGTCACGTGACTAATGACTGACGTGACAAAATAAGTCAACGTTATTTTTAGTTTCATACAGGACACAAACACCGGTCTCCTTGTTTAAAGTCTTGTGTTTGTTTGACCCGTCCAGCACCCCTTCCGCCTGCCCTGAATGGACTCTCACTATCAATACTACGTCACTTGCTCGACCTGTCAAATAACGCCACGGGTGGGTTTACATTGGAGTTAGTTGAAAGCCCGGTTCGTCACATACTGTTGCTGTAGGGTGCCTCCATGCATCTGTTTCAGATGCCGAAGGGCGCTGACCAATCGACGGTATTTGACGAGTTGGGAGTGAGAACGGGTTGACAGTTGAAAGTGCAGATCCTCTGTTTACGGCAGTTTCATGCTCCATCGCTATGGCAATCAGCTGAGCATCCCTCCTATACTGAGGGTGTACTATCTTTAGTGGAAGCACAGCACAGAGAAAAGGACCTGGTGCCAAAAGTGAGTCGAGTCAAGCCAAGCCGAGCCGTACCCTGCAGTGGAAATACAGCTTTAGTGTTTGGCGTGAACATTGGGAACGGGCCTATCTGCTCTCTAAGCTCAACTCCCCTACACTTCCTCTTCCTCATCTCCTGCTCCTCGCCCCATCCCTCATTATCTCCCTGTCTTCTACTGGCTCCCTCCTCTGTCTCTTCCTCCTCATCCTTACTACTCCCTCACACCTCCCTTCCCATCTCCCACTCCCCCTCATTGACAGAGTGAGTACAAAGAGAGAGAGAGAGAGACAGAGAGAGAGAGAGAGAGAGAGAGAGAGAGAAACACCACCACAGTCAGAGCTGACCAAGGCCACAAATACTCCATGATATCAGCCTTCTCTTAAAACCTTTTCAGTGCTTGTGAAAGAGAAAACACAAATGTCTGTGGGCCAAAAGACTCTCCTGTCACTCATTTAAATATAATCAGCAAGCCCAACAGCGCTCTGATATCTGATTTTATGAGCCTCACTTGACACACACATACACACTCACTACTTCTTCACAATGCAGCAGCATCCTCCCCAAACACATAGACATTCCTTCTCGCTACCACCCCTTTGTGAACACGTAGACACACACACACACACACACACACACTCACACAAACACATTCATCTGTTAACTATGATGAATGCCTGTTGGCTCAGGGTAGAAAGGCATTTGTGAGCCGACGCAGATGCTGACCAGCCTGCAGCTATGCAGGTCACAATGACATATGTACAGTGCATACTACTGAATGTTTTTAACTCTGTGTGAACGGGGGATGCTGATACTACAGTGATCACCACTAACTGGTTTCTAATGTGTTTCTGCTTTCATTTATTTAATCCAATGTTGATTTTTTCTAACTTTAGGAATTGTGGTGCTGGGCTGTGGTTTTTGTCAATAATGTAGACTGTATATAAGAAGTGGACAAAGTCACCGTGACGTCGGTTTTGAAGCCTCAACTTTGGTATTTTGGCAAGCATATTTGTCCACTCCCATGTTGTCAAATCACCCTTTAAGGTACATTTTGAACAGATAGAAAATGTGCGATTAATTTGAGCTTAATCACAAACTATGGACAATCATGCAATTAATCGCGATTCAACATTTTAATCGATTGACAGCCCTAATTACAATATAATCAAAAATAATTCACTCAAGAACTCACCTCACACTGCCCAGCACATATGTGTCAAATTCATCCACTTCCATGAGCTTGTATTCACTTCATATGCAGTTGCTTCTGCTCTAAGATTCGCTTTGTGTTTAGTCTTAACACAATTTTACCTTTGAACTGTGGGATTGTGAGAAGGGCTTTGGTCTTATAGGGTTAGGTATATATGTATAGGTATTCTATGGCCTTATTCATTTCTGTATATAGATTTATAACTAATAAAACCAATTCTGAAGTCTACCATTCTCTTTATTCAGTTTTTCAAAAAGACAAGTTATGCTTTAAGTTCTTCATTGTTTATTTTTGTCTCTTTTTTGCCACGGGTGTTTAGTTGTCCACAAAACTAGGTCATACATTCAACAAAAACATGATTTTGATATGTGCTGAATGATCTCAAGCACCAGACTAATAAATACTGCTGATCCAAAACAATCAGCCTGTATAGACTCACTTGTCTACCTACTCTTCAAGTTTCCCACTGTCTTAATTATCATCACTGACTGCTGCTGTTGAGAGAGAGGGATGTTCCTACCTCTTTATGGTGGAGGCCAGTGTGTTGACAGGGTTCCATGCCACACACTCCAACTGAGGGGTCATTTGATATAAATTTTCTCCGCTGTGGAGGGACAAACGTAGAAGAAAAGCTCATGAGCTGTGCAGTGGACTGTCATTTAGCAGGGTTGAGTGTGTGTATCCATTTGTGGCTGTGTTGCCTTCTGTTGTTCTCAATAGGAGCACTCTAATGAAAAATGACACACACACACACACACACACACACACACACACACACACCAACATATACTCATGCAACGGTTTGTGTGACATTATACGAAGAAGTTATTCCTCCTTTTGCATTTGTTTTCCTACGAATGTCCAGCAACACATGTCAATTTCCGCTTGTTACATGCATACAGTCTAAAATAAAATAAACTTCTGTCTTCGCAGGAAATAACTTCCTTAGGTTTAGGGAAAAAACTACTTAGTTGGGATTAGGCAACAAAACTACTTAGTTAGGTTGAGGCAACAAAACTACTTAGTTAGGTTGAGGCAACAAAATTACTTAGTTAGGTTGAGGCAACAAAATTAGTTAGGTTGAGGCAACAAAACTACTTAGTTAGGTTGAAGCAACAAAACTACTTAGTTAGGTTGAGGCAACAAAATTACTTAGTTAGGTTGAAGCAACAAAACTACTTAGTTAAGTTTAGGCAACAAAATTACTTAGTTAGGTTTAGGCAACAAAATTACTTAGTTAGGTTGAGGCAACAAAACTACTTAGTTAAGTTTAGGCAACAAAATTACTTAGTTAGGTTGAAGCAACAAAACTACTTAGTTAGGTTGAGGCAACAAAACTACTTAGTTAAGTTTAGGCAACAAAATTACTTAGTTAGGTTGAGGCAACAAAACTACTTAGTTAGGTTGAGGCAACAAAACTACTTAGTTAAGTTTAGGCAACAAAATTACTTAGTTAGGTTGAGGCAACAAAACTACTTAGTTAGGCTTAGGAAAAGATTGTGGTTTGGCCTAATATAACTCAAAGTGGAAGTGGCGTTACTTCTGGTTTCTGGTCTCCTGGGCGAAAATCCAGACGATTACGTTAATTACATACAAATTGATTTCTTGGGATATACACAAATTACAGTCCATTATTATTTGTAGCTATAGCTACAAACAGTGTTTAAGACCAGCATTCACACACACACACACACACGCACACACACACACGCACACACACACACGCACACACACTGTTACCTGTGGCGCTGAGGTTAAAAAATGTGCCTCAGACAGACACCAAGAAAGCCAAATTCTCCCATAACAGCCACTTTTCATTTAACACAGCAGACCCCACAATCATTATTCAGACCTGCCATGTGATTAAATACACTGCCACAAACACACACACACACACACACACACACACACACACACACACACACACACACACACACACACACACATACACACACACACTGGATTTATATCTCTCACCCCCTAACGCCACAGCCCCTCTATCACACCACCTGCCGGCTCGCAGCAGTCTGGACGGGGTAGATGTGGTGCCTGGTACCCTGATCATTATGCAGCTATTATTTTACAGTACAGCAGGGGCACGCAGCCAGCAGAGCACACATGGTATTTCTCCTGAAGTATTGTTGGAATGGAGGCTGAGCACAAGATTTAAAGTAATGATCCGTGACATTTTCAAATAAATAAGTGTCTGCTTTTCTTCTCTATAGCTGACTGACGGAACTCATCACTGATTCATCCTACATCCATAAAAGCTCTGAAAGTTTCTTCCCTAAACACCCAAAGTGTGTTACAGTAGGTCTCTCCTGGGAAACCCCCCTGGTTCACAAAAAGCCTGCAGCAGAAAGTCTGTCTGTCTTTCACATAGCTTGAGATCCGCTCATCAGATCAACTTCACACTTGGCGGGTGTATTGCTCAGGACCGAAGGGAGTGCGGTGTTGAATGTGGTGCAATTTGGTCAGATGGTGGCGCTATGACAATTAACTTACAACCTTTTCACGCCTCAGAAACAAAATTATTTTTTGTGTAGGTCCAGACAAATCTATCCATAAGCCACGCCCATTTGTGTCTAGATCGATTTTCCACCATTTTGAATTGTGTCCAAATCAGATTTTTTTGCTACTCCTCATACACATTTTGAGCAATCATCACAAAATTTGGTACATACAGTAACATCTCTGGATCAAGCCGGAAATAGTAACTTTTTTGGATTATTGATGTCCTATATAGTTTTGCTATAGCTGGCCCTGAAAGTTAGCTCAAATGCTGTGGGCAGGGCTAATATTACAAAAAATTGTATATCTCCTGAACGCTTTGTGCTATAGCGACCACATTTGGTGGACATAAATATAGATATGATCTGAGTGAACATGGCAAATTTGGTGCCATTTGGCCAAGCAATCGGCCCGCTTCAGACAGGCACGCGCTCCGAAGGGGCACTGACTGGAAACTGGAACCATAGAAACTTTTACCATAAAGAATGATAGTTGCCATGGATGAACAAAAAGAGTGCAATTATGGATATTATTAACAGAAACGCCAAGGAAAAACACATCATGCCCCCGGATATGCAGCAAGTGAGAAGTGCAGTAAAGGAACACCACTTTAAAAGGTCCATTCACCAAATAAAAAAAACAAAGCAAAACAAACAAATGACCTCAACTTTTGGGTAGGGGTGTCGCGATATACCGGTATTGACGAGACATAACCGTGATATTTAAAAAATTAAATATTGATATCCTGTTAATAACACATGCATTATAATATCATGTCATCAAAGTCATTAGGATTCATCGCCTGGGAACCATGAGTTGTTGTAGGGTGGTAGCCCCTGTGTGTGTGAGTGTGTGTGTGTGCGTGTGTGTGGATTAATAAGCCCAGCATGTTTTCAGTTCATGTTGTTCCAGCGGGCCAAGCTGACAGCCTGCAGAGTAAATACAGTCCTGCTGGTACCAGGCTGCAAGATTAGACAACTGACTCAACTCATATGAGTCTTCCCAGCCATGTGTGTGTGTGTGTGTGTGTGTGTGTGTGTGTGCTGAGCATATATCAGTTATGTTTATGACAAAGAAGACCCTCAGACTTTCGCATGTTTCTGAAAGGCATGTACAGGTAGTACTAGCCTACACTGTAGTGGCAGATATGGAGATTTTTTTTATATTTGCAATTTCTCCCGGTCAAGTGGTGAGTGGTTTGCGTTATGGCCAACATGTGTACGTTACGTAACAAGCTAGTTTATATATTTCTTAAAACTGTGCTTTTGGTTCTGGGGTGTGGGAGGAGTAGGGAGGATAGGCAAGGATGAAAGGTTAAGGCAGGGTGTGGCTGGAGGTGAGATGAACCGTTTTGGAGGGCCAGGATTATGACGACATTCTTGGACGCTGTCATAATTTAGGCATCTGTCTGTGTGCGTAAATATTTTGGTGCATATTCGTTATCTTAGTAAGAGTTTTTCTGTTAATACCTCACAGAAGGAATATAAATCAACATTGAATCAGATGAAAATACTTCCATTTGAAAAGCCTCAGAGGTGGTCTGCATTCTTTGGGTTGATGATGCTCTGATATAGTAGAGTAAAAAATAGGAATAATATTTTTTCCTCACAATACCTAATAGCTTTTTCATGGAAGATATTTCGTCTCAGTACAAAAAGCACAGTCGTAAATAATGAAATGAAAGATGGTTGAATTCCATTTAGCTGATTCAATTTCAGGGTCCTGGTGTTGTTCATGCTGACTCACTGTCACTCTGTTGTGGCTTACTGGGACACTTGAATAGAACAGAGCCATAATGTTATTAGTAACACCTGTGCTTTTCCAGCCCGTTCTCATTCCCAGGGCGTCAAATGTCGAGGGTTTGTCACGGCCATAGACTGTATATAAAGACGTATGACGCATCTCCACTTCCTCCCATTGGACAGTAGCGAAGCTAAAATATCCCGGATACGGTAGCTGCCATCTCTAAGCCGAGCGAGAGACTCAGAGCTGTCAATCATAACGTGGCACCCCCTTTTTATAGCATCAAATAACTAATTAAAACCAAACTGATCAGAAAAATGAACACTTGAACATACATGTGATAAGAACTACCTAAAATTACAAAAATAATCTTGTGTACTTTGACTTTTTAGTTTGTCCCATCCGTTAACATGGAGGAGGCAGGCTATATGACCTATACTGCAACCAGCCACCAGGGGGCGATCGATATGTTTTGGCTTCACTTTTGGGGAGCTGTCATGTCGTCTGTCTTTATATACAGTCTACAGTATGGTCACGGCCCTAGGCGTTCGATATCGCTGCACCCTTTAGCACCAGTATGAGGGCTTTCCATTAACTATAATGTAAACCCATCCGCGGCAACAGTAAACACTCAGAAAAAGGAGTGTGGTGATGTAGATTAAAGAGCGAAAAGACACACTAAGGGCGGGCAGGAGGGGAGGTGGATGGGTACAACAAATACAGGGCTTTCATCCATGAGATTGCTGTTCGTGTCCTGTGTGAAAGTTTCACTTTCACATTACAATCAGCTGTTCATCTGTGTCCTGTGTTCACAACGTTTAGTTTAATTTTCATTCACAAACGTTGTCGTTTTAAACCCAACCATGTAGCTTTTCCTAAACCTAACTAAGTGGTTTTGTTGCCTAATCCTAAAGTGACGCCAAGGGTAACTATAGCGGCGCCAAAAGGTGTGACATAGTTACCGTGTGTGACGAGTGGGGATGAAAATGTGCTGACTTTTCATTCTAGGAGAAGTCAAAATGTCTGCTGTGAAAAAGACCTACAATATAATGTTGCAAACAACACTGGCAAAGTGGCACAAAGACACAAATGGCCTCTTCACGCTTCACATCAATGACAAGAACAGAGCGACCCATCGGTGGAATCAAGGTTGGTCATAGCTGTGGTTTCTCAGTAGACAGCAGTGTGTTGAGTGGAAAAATTTCTGTGTAGCATTCCAGTCATTCATCTGCTGCAGCAAATCACAGACTGTATTGGAAGAACGCCTTAATGTGACTGAACTGCAGGCTTTTACTCTATTTTATCTAATTATGTATTTAAAACATAATTAGAAAACACTGTCATAGCTTGACAAACTTGATTCTTTATCAGACTAAAATGTTTTGAGATTTGATTTTGAGAGTTGTATCAATCTCAATTCATTAACATCATAAAAGATTTGGTGACGCACAATACTGTAGGTCTCCCGGCAGATTATCTGGCCTACAGTGTTATTGATTGTATGGGTTAGAGCAGGGATTTTCAAACTTTTTGGGGCCAGGGACCCCTTACAGGGAAGAAAAGGACCCCTTTATTATCGTAACAGCAATTAAACATATGGCAAACATACAAATATGGTAAAAAAAGTACAACAAAGAGTGGGAAAAAGAGAGTGGACTTAAAGATTCACCACCAAGTTGGGCGTAAGTGTGATATAGGAGCACATCATGTTGAAATGCAAAAATTCAAATAAATTGACAAATTGTTAAAATTTAGTTAACAAAAAATGTAAAGTTACAAGCTAAAAATTAAATACAAAAATGACATGAAACTTTTAATTTCTTTAAGTTTATAACAAGGAAAATTTAAAGTTACAAGCTAAAAATGGATGCAGAAATTAAATGAAATGCATGCAATCCAAAATAAATTCATACATATATGTGAAGTGATCAAGTGGCCGCCTCTCTCATATTGTGGTAGATAGGTAAGGTCGCTTGTTTGGGTTTTTTTTGGGGGGGGGGAGTTGCTTCTTTTGGGCTTGTTTCTGTGGACCTAGTTGCTTGTTTCTCTCACGAGATCTGGCAACATTGATATAGCCTACATTCAAGTAAAAACTTTCAGCAAGACTGACATAGTCCTAATAAACCCAGACGTTTAAATTCAGTCTACAGCTGACTGTCAGTAAATGCTTCAACTTAAAAATAATAAACTTATTGCTGTATGTCACAATCATATCAGAGTTTCTATTGGCCCAAAGCTAACGTGGGTGGTAGTAATGTACAACAATATGCTTGCTTTATTGGCACAAATGGTCCCCATCTGTAGATATGCACGTTTTAATGATACAACACAATTTTATAATTTATAGCAAATTATTTTATGGACCCCCTGACAGAGTGCCTGGGGGACCCCGGACCCCACTTTGAGAATCACTGGGTTAAACTACAGCAGGGTAATGTTGAGTAAAACTTGGGTAAAATGTTGCTGAAAATAAAGAGAGTGCTGCTGATCTTAAAGTCAGAATATCTATATGAAAAAACAACAGTAATAAACTCAAAACTTTTAAAAGGCACATTTTTCCTGGCACCATCAGTACACATCACGTCAAAGAAAAGACCAGTATTGAATGAAAAGAGTCAAATAATGATGATTGGTCTGCATACTTGTGTCACTGGCAAGCAGAATAACTTGATTTATGATATCTTTTGAATATTTTCCGATTCATAAATCAACCCACTTTCCTTCAGAACTTCCTGACACTGTTAGTTTACTTCCTTCAGTGGCACTGTGACTTTCGTAGGTATCCGTGAACTAGAAAGCCATACTCATCTACATATAAACAACATCTAAAATTGGAAATTTTGAATCCACGCTTCTCATGGCAGAGTTAGCATTAAACCAAGTGAAACAAAGAGAATAAAAATCAGACAGGAAGTGGTTATGGCAGACAGACCTGTCCTGAAGGTGAACATCCTGTTCAACACTGCATCCTGCTACCTTTCACTGAATTACTGTTGGCTGACACGGAAACAATCAACAATGGTTTCTGAAACATTTCCAGATTTATTTGTTGCTGTTTGTTTATTATAAAAATAGATTTCGAAGCGAGCATGTGTGCTATGCATGTACAAGGAGTGTGTGTACGTGTGTGTGTTACCTGTTGTACGGGTTCCTCAGCAGCAGAGCCTGGCTGCCTGTACAGCTGTCTGAAGGTGTGTGGCATCCATAGACAGGAGGAGGTACGGGATACTGCTGCTCAGCTGTAGTGCATGGACACACACACACAGACATATTATATAATGTGTACAAATTAGGGCTGTCAACCGATTAAAATAGTTAATCGGAATTAATCACATGATTGTCAATAATTAATCACAAATAAATTCTGTGTTCAAAATGTACCTTAAATAAAGATTTAAATTATTTCATACTCTTATCAACATGGGAGTGGACAAATATGCTGCTTTATGTAAATGTATGTATATATTTATTATTGGAAATCAATTAACAACACAAAACAATGACAGATATTGTCCAGAAACCCTCACAGGTACTGCATTTAGTATAAAAAATATGCTCAAATCATAACATGGCAAACTGCAGCCCAACAGGCAACAACAGCTGTCAGTGTGTCAGTGTGCTGACTTGACTATGACTTGACCTAAACTGCATGTGATTATCATAAAGTGGGCATGTCTGTAAAGGGGAGACTCGTGGGTACCTATAGAACCCATTTTCATTCACATATCTTGAGGTCAGAGGTCAAGGGACCCCTTTGAAAATGGCCATGCCAGTTTTTCCTCGCTAAAATTTAGCTTTATGAGTTATTTAGCCTCCTTCACGAGCTAGTATGACATGGTTGGTACCAATGGATTCCTTAGGTTTTTCTAGTTTCATATGATGCCATCATCTTCACTCAGCTCAGCTTTAAAACTGAGCGCGTTTACAACCTAAAAGTCACATGTTGCATCAATGTAATAAAGAAATTAGTGGCGTTAAAATGAATTTGCGTTAACACGTTATTATGGCGTTAACTTTGACAGCCCTACAAATGCATTTGTACCACTGTATGCACACCAATAAAGGCTGACAATGAAGGTAAACTCATCCATGACTCACTCAGAGGACATGTTGTGTTTAAACTTCCTCCATATCTCATCTCCTTTTAAACTCTGCCCTCCCTTGCCCTCTTCTGTTTTCCCCCAATTTTTAGACAGTTTCTTCTACGAATAAAGACCCTCTCCGCTTCATGTTTCTCTCTCTGAGCTTCCCCGGCAGTGTACTGAATGGCTCCCTCGACATTTCTCTGCATTCCAAAATCCCTCCCAGCTCCGATTCTCCCAGTTATTTTTGCCGTAAAACAAATCGGCAGAAATTTACAGCGGCAGCCTCATTAAACAAACACATTTAAATATTTACCAATAACATGTGCAGAGAAGGGATTAAAGGGAGAGGTGGGCGGATGAAAGGGGGGGATGAGAGGAGGAGACGAGGGAGTTGGCGAGTCAGGATGTGGCTGATTTATACCTCCGACAGGCGAGGTCACCGCGGAGATGTCAGAATAAGGGACAAGACACTCCCTAGGTGAGGGCCATGGAGCTGCCATACAGACGCAGCTGTGCACTCACACAGTGGCTTTAAATACACATAGAGGTCTCCTTTTGCTCTTATTGAAAGAGACTCTGGTGTATTGTACGATTGTTGTTTTTATTAAGAAAAAATACTACTGAAGGATAAGAATAAATACTCAGTCTCAGACTTTGGTCAAAAATATGTGTTACATTTAAACCCACTTTAATTTAACGTTTGGTTTGGGGATAGGACTACCCTACAAAAGCAAAACGCAGCAACTCCATATTTGGTTCAAATTGACCTGAATGTGACTTTCTGACATCCGTTTTATTATTTCAAAATGATTATGCCACAGAAATGTGTACATTCTGTGAAAATTGAGTAACTACAGACTCTCAATATTATGTGCAATATTAACTTTCAACATCATGAGCAGTATTATTATTATTATTATTATTATTATGTTTTTGAGCAATCTCTGGCACCAGAATTTCCTTCAGGATTAATGATGTTCTATCTTATCTTGTTTTATAGTTATTGCCTTTGTAGGGCAGAGAAGCAAAACGTTGTGCCTGAAAAAGAAATCCTCTTAAATGAAATTGACAACAAGGTCGGCACTCAAACACATCAACACACTTACCCATAGTGCTTTGCTGAGTTAAAGCGTCTTCATGTTTGAAGGAATGGTTGGAGAACTGCGAGCTGTGGTGTGTCGGAGTGTGACCGTAATTACCGGCTCCATCGAATGCAACCGCACTGTAACCTGCGACACAGGAATAAAAAACAGAGTCACGTCATATTCAAGTGTGTAGGAAGGTCACTTTTAAATAAAGTCCATCAGACATCACAGATTACCTTCTTAACACTCGAACCAACATTTTCTAATTAGATCCTCAGCTACAATAACATGATGCTGTATTATCACTGAATACAACAACCATTAAAAATAGTTCAACATGGATAAAACAGTGGTGTCAATATTCTTTAAAAACTGTTATACCTGTATTTGTAATTAATATAATAACTTGCTTTAAATCTGCTTTCCTGCAAATGAGAACAAATGTTTAATAAATAGTCAAAATACTACAAGTGTATTTTACAGTAAAGTAAGTGCTGCTAAAGAGAGCAGAATGTGAGATTTAGATCAGAGCAAAGAGTCATAATAAAGTTTGGTGCTTCTCCACAGAAACTCTGAGGAATTTGCTCCAATTAGACCTCAAACAGTTCCTTTATTCCTCTTCTCCCACATTTTGGAGCCATTTTGAAAGATTCATTAACTCCAAATAATCCAAACTCTGAATAATCAAATCAAATAAGGATCTAATTCACCTGAGAGCCTTTCAAATGTTTCATTTTCCCCCATTCATTTTATGTTTATTTCTAATGGTATCTAATTTTGCAATGGAAATATTAAATGTATGTAGTCTTTGCCGCTGGTGTAATGTAACTTCAGAGCAACTTTGTACATTTACACTTATTATACGTTTAGGGTATATTTTGCTTTGAAAGTGTAAAAGCTGCAGATACTCCAGACAGATGGCAGGACTGAGATCAGTCTCTACTTAGGTGGAAAAGATTATTTCTTTAATTTGGTTTTATCAAACAACATGATACTAAGGCTCGTAAATATGAATCTGAACACACACTCACGCACACACACGCACACACACACACACACACACGCAAACACTGTTGTTCGGAGGAGACTTGATCTGTGCCTGACATCCCCGACAAGACCTGACTCATGACTCAGACTGACCTAAAGGGCACAACACACTCCCATAAATCACCCACACGCACGGACACACACAGACACAGACACACACAAACACACACACTATCTCGCACTCTCACATACATGCTTCATTAATTAAAATGCAGCACTTTCACTCACTTTCCTCAGTGGATCACTGGGTGAGAGGATAGAGGGAGGGAGAAGAGGAAAAAAAAACTCATTAAACATCTCCATTTATCTTCCACTCACCCCTGTCTGACTCTCTCTCTCTCTCTCTCTCTCTCTCTCTGTCTCTGTGTGTGTGTGTGTGTAGGGTGATACTTTTGTTGCCTTGAAGTCCAGCATTGAGGTGACAAGCGATGAGGTCAATTTGTATTCAACTGGAAAACCCAGAGTCGGGAAATACCCCAAGACTTTTTTTTTTTTTACAAACTGAAATTCACTATTGTTTGAATACTTGGAGATTTCAATTTAAAACATGCTCTTATTCGTTTTATTTTCATCCTGACATAGTAACATAGTATTTATGTTGCTATTAGCAAATATTAGGGCTGTCAATCGATTAAAATAGTTAATCGCATAATTGTCCGTAGTTAATCATTATTAATTGCAAATGAATTGCACATTTTTTTCTCTCTGTTCCAAATGTACTTTAAATGGAGATTTGTCAAGTATTTAATACACTTATCAACATGGGAGTGAGCAAATGTGCTTGCTTTATGCAAATGTATGTATATGTTTATTATTTGAAATCAATTAAAAACACAAAACAATGACAAATATTGTCAGAAACCCTCACAGGTACTGCATTTATCATAAAAAATATGCTCAAATCATAACATGGAAAACTCAAACCCAACAGGCAACAACAGCTGTCAGTGTGTCAGTGTGCTGACTTGACTATGACTTGCCCCAAACTGCATGTGATTATCATAAAGTGGGCATGTCTGTAAAGGGGAGACTCGTGGGTACCCATAGAACCCATTTTCATTCACATATCTGGAGGTCAGAGGTCAAGGGACCCCTTTGGAAAAGGCCATGCCAGTTTTTCCTCGCCAAAATTTTGCGTAAGTTTGGAGCGTTATTTAGCCTCCTTCATGACAAGCTAGTATGACATGATTGATACCAATGGATTCATTAAGTTGCCTAGTTTCATATGATGCCAGTATCTTCACTCTACAACCTAAAAATCGCAAGTTGCGTTAATGCGTTAAAGAAATTAGTGGTGATAAAACAAATTTGTGTTATTATGGCATTAACTTTGACAACCCTAGAAAATACTTTTAGTATACTTTAGCTGTCGTTCACATGGAGCGTCAAAAACTAGATTATTATGTTTTTAGGTCCATTTCATGCATTATATTTAAACAAGAGCAGTACTGATGCTAGCAGCTTATCATATCTTGCTACTGTAACAGTTTACTGATAAAACATGCAGACCTGTGAAAGCTATTTAACTCATAAAACTAATGATTTTTGCTCCAATAAATGAATAAAAAATGTTGTAATTGCACCCGCAGGCCTCTCTTAACAAGCTTACAGTGAAATGTGTAAATGTTTGACAAATATTAAGCTCTGCTCTGATATAAAAATGAAAGCCGTTCTGGAGGGAGTTTAAAGTGATAGTCTCCGTGACCCTGCTCTGCTATCAGCTCTGCTTGGTGACCCGGGTCCTGCTGTGAGTTTGTTTGTCTGTGCTCGTCCAGCCACAGCGGGGAGCAGATAAAACAGGTTAGAGGTCGGCCCGGCTCTTTGATTATAATGTTATTCCTAAATTATCTGCTTGATAAGCATGTTATTACTAATTAATCTGTTGGGAAACCACTAACACATTCATTATCCTGCATGGAAAAGACCAGGGATTAGCAGCGGGTTTATCGTATCATATATTATATGAATCCCATTATTTACACATTTCTCCACTATATTTCCATTGACAATGCATCACATATTCTTTAACAAAGCATAAATGTGTATGATGTGATCCTGTAGACACTAATAATGAATTAAATAAAGCAGAGACGAATTCACTCACATCTAAACCCAATTATCTCAATTCCATTCAACAGAAAAGAATGGAAATACATTTTCTACAAGAGTCTCATTTTCACTCCTACACAAAGTTTGTGTCTTAAACAATTTCATCTGTTCAGATAAAACCAACATTTTGTTTCATTTCACAGAAATAATATTTTTTTTCAGCAGGTATTTTTTTAAAATATGGATCAAGAGTTATTTAGACTAAATTACTACTGTGGTTTACAAATGTGGAACACTGTGAAGTGTGAGGAATACCAGACCGTAATAGCCAAAATGACAAATTAGGATTAACAGCGATGCCTCAACAGCTGTAGCGTTTTTCCTTTAACAGGACAGAAAAAATGCTGATCATTGTCTTACGTGTCATACATCACCTCAGTCATGGATTTTACTTACCTATATGTTTGAAGTAGTTTTTTTTTCATCACTCATATTGTAGTAAAAATAATTAAAGAAGAAAAGCATATTTTGAGTTCCATAAGCAGACACATTTTAGATACAGATGTTGCCGTGGTTTGTTAGTGTTAGAAGCCTTAGTACTCAAAAAAGATAAAAATAATAAAACGATCTGACTTGCTGCTCATTTAGAATAACGTTTTCCCCTCCATCACTCAATAGTTGTTATATATAAAAGCCCCGAGTCTGGAATTATTGGGATCTATGTGAGTGTGCACTTCTGGGATACTGAGCATCAAATATTCCAAATCTACATTGACAAAACTCTAGTTTGACTATTTAATCCTAAAACATTAATTTCAAAAGCAAATAACCTACATGAGTGAACGAGAATGAATGAAAACCATATAAAAATAACAAAATAAAGGTTATGAACATGAAGCATCACAGTGACTCTGAATCAAAGTACTGAATCGACTACTGATCTGATACCAGTTTAATTAATAAGCTGTATGCCTCACTGTGTGGAAGTGACTGGGATCATTCTTTTATGTGTAAAGTAACATCAGGACTTAAGCATTGCTTTCTTAACTTTGTAAAACAAAATGTAACAACTACAGACATACATTTAATTGTTATTTATTATTAAAATAATAAATTCTACACCAGCAACTTGTTAAAAAATATTCAAAATTAAAAGAAAATACAATTCAAATTCAAATTGGTCAAAACTTGAACAAGAATTTTATATTCCAGTATATAATGTACTGTATCGGCTCCACTGTCACTGATACCCGATACAGCTATTTGAGTCAGTATCGGCCCGATATCCGATCCTGTATCGGTATCGGTGCATCCCTCGTTTAGGGTCAAAACAAGTTCATGAATATGACTTATTGCAATTGTTTAGGGGGTCACTTACACAAACAGCACGACACTACAAGCATGACTATCTTTAATTCAAACATGAATGGCCTACCTGAATACTGAACTAAGGTGATTTCTTTGTAAGTGATTGGATTTGGATTTACCTGCTTGGATTAAGTAACAAACAAGAAACATCAGTTTTCTGTGAGTGTCTAAACTGGATCACCTCTCTACATACTAAGCATGCAATGGTGTCTAACGGGATTTTTCAGTGTCCTGTATGAGGTTTAAATCTCCTTGTCCATCACATAGTCAGTGACGCAGTGCCAAATTATGCCAGTTTAAACCGCATCAAGTAATGCTTCATATACAGGTGCAATACTGACAAATCTTTATGTGACTGTGTTCTGGATTATCATGCTTCAGATTTACATCAGGTGGTTGTTGACTGATAGAGTAGGTTAAATTATATCAAGCAGTGACTCGTCCTGTTTCTACATTTCATTTAATTTTCCTGTTATGGAAAAGTGAACTTTGTTATCAACAGAGAGTGAAGCTTTCAGAAAAGGAGGGAGAATAACTAAAGGAAGCAAAAACAGTGCAGATGATACCAATGTTTTCTTATTTGGGATTTGTTCTTATAGGTAAGAACATAATCTATAGTACGCACACACAAGAGGACACTGAGTGCCAATATATTTGTGCTAATTAACTGGTTATTGTGTTTTCTTCAATTCTACAGTTGTATCATATTTTACAAACTCCCATCACAAATCAGACAAGCAACTTCTGTTTATGGTTTTAAAACACAGCACAACACCTATTTGTATGATCTCTCATTTGATTAATTTTGACCTTCTTTAACATCATTGTTGTTATGTATTTTACTGTTTTATTGCTCTTATTTATTGGTACATTTTGCTCCTGATGACCTCTGACTTTAACACCTCTGTTATTGTTTCTATTTATTTATGTTATTTCTTTTGTAAAGCGCTTTGAGCTGCACTTTATGTATGAAAGGTGCTGTATACATATGTTCATTATTATTATTATTATAGGATTTAAATTACAATAATATTTCTTTTCATTTATAATATATTTTAATAATTATTTTCATTTTTTTTTATAAAGCATTATCGTCTTTTAGAATAAATAAACACTACACTAACACTTCAATTCTGTTAATTGGGAACCATGCCATCCAATAATTAGTGATTGATCATGCTATTTACAGGTCTACTGACGCTACTAAATATGGCAGCTCATTTGGCGTTTACTTCCTGCAGCAGAACCTCCACTTCAGAACTATTGAGGCTTTGTTAGGAGTCCGGTGCGGGCCATTGTTGACTTAATTCTCAATTTCTGTGTGTGCCACACAACCCTGCAGTCTCATGCCCTTATATGGCGGTTGGCAGGGTGTTTACCTGCCAATTAGGATCAACTTGCACTCACTTTCAATTTACGAGGACAACGGGATTCATCATTATTAGAACAAAGGTACAAACAATTCAACACGAATCTGATGTAGACTTTTCTTAGGACTTCTCTAAGAACAATTTGAAGAAAGAAATGTAGGAAGGTATTAGTGAATGAGGCCCCTTTAAAGCTTCTGGTAACCAAAGTGACTCTAAAATGGGTGATGATACCGACTCACTGACACCCAGACAGAAAACACACACACAGAGCGCCTCGGTAGCCGAATGGTTACAGTGCATGCCAAATAACTGCAACGTCCCGAGTTAGATTCCAGCATTGGGACCTTTGTTGCATTCCTACACTGTCTTCCGTGAAATAAAGGCGAAAATGCAAAAAAAAATGAAAGAAGACACACACACAGACCAGTCGGCCTCCTCCAGCCCTACCTGTCTGGTTGCGGGCTGCCTGCTGTGTGTCCATGCAGTTGGTCAGGTACGGTGGGTTGCTGAACATCCTGCTAGGGGGCTGGTGGTGGTGCGGTGCGGTCACAGATGGCGGTTGACTGGTGGCCGGTGGTGGAGCCCCAAATGCCCCGTACCTGCAGGCCCCGGTCCCGGTGAACTGCCCAGAAAAGTGGACGGTGAAGGCGCTGAGGCCGCAGTGGGGGTCCGCGTCGTGGTGGAGGGTGTCGCTGGCGGCCCCCCAGCTGGGCTCCTGCTTGATGAAGGAGTGTGGCCCCAGGGAGGTGTGGGGGGCGGCCAGGGAGGAGTAAGGGGAGGCGGCGGTGTGGAAGTCCAGGACGGGAGCCCACTGAGGGGCCGTGCTGACGGGCAAGGCCGGGCAGCCGGGGCTGGGGCCCGCCGGGAGCGGGGGCAGCAGGGAGTTCAAGTCACGGACGTCTGAACCCATCGTGGTCCAGGGGACAAAACTAGGACAAAGGTAGGCTATTTTTAAATTTGATCTGTCTCCCTGTACCTGCCTGTGTGTCTGGCTGACCCAAACCCAAATCAGCCACCACCCTTTAAATCCTTGAGAGTCTAGAAAGTCTTTCTCTTACTGTTCGAACTGTTTCAAGTCTTCTCTGGTTCAGTTTTTGCCCATCAGTTGTTTACGACACCACGCAGCTGATCTGGAAACTCCTTAAGTCCAACAGAAGTTCATGGCGACGCAGCTAAGTCAATTTTTCTCAGCAGCAGAAGCAAGATGAGGAAGAGAAATAAAGGCAGATTAAACGCAACGATCAGCTGTGATCTTCACTGTTTCCCTCCTCAGCAGCAGTAAATGATTGTTTGGTTCGGAGAGATGGAGTCCATTCAAGGAGGAGAGGGGCTTCTGCTCAGAGCTTCCTCAGTGAATGGAGAAAGAGGAGTGAGGAGGAGTGAGGAGGAGTAGCCCTCATGCTCTCCGCCTGTGTGTGTGTGTGTGTGTGAGGAGAGTAGGAGGTGGAGTCAGGAGGTGATGAAGGACAGGAGCCCTCTGACTTCATTCATTTACTGTATGCACAACAGTACACACACATACACATTTATAGGAAAATAAATCCCAATTCTGACATCAGTGACTAACACAAAAATAAAAAAAAACTGTATTTATTATATTTTGGGTAAAATGATAAAACTCATCATGAAATTTTCTCTCAGCTTGTTGAGAAAAAAAATATCCTGCTCTGTTGTTTCATAAGGTTGGAGAGCTATAAATCTGCTTTATTATTGCTGAGAAGCTGATGTGCTGGATATTTCAGCTATTTTTTTCGGGGTTATAGACACATGGGCTTATCATTTTTAATCAAGAACTAGCATAAAAGCAACTTTAAGACATTTGTAATCGAAAAAAATGGACAGTGTGTATTTGACGCTGTGATAGCCTGCTGTATATAGACCCTCATGTTCACCTGAGACAGAACATAGAGGTGAGAAACGAGGCCCGGCAGCGCGCAGGGATACAGAACGAAACATTAAATACATTCGACTCTTTCTGCGGTTTATTCAGGTTCTAGAACGTGTCCCTCCGATTAGAAAGTAGATCTATAATTACCTTTTAAATAATAATTATTTTTGATGCTTAGAACAAAACGGATAACGGTCTATTTTAAATTGTTAGCAGATTCATTGTTATTGAATCTTGCGGATTTAGGCTTCAAGGCCTCGACGGGGCTATTCGTTTATTTGTTATTCATTTTTTGCCTACAAGATTAGATCTTTCCATGAAAAATGCAGACAATGGTAAAATAAAATCATAGTAAAATTGCCAGATAGATAGATGGATGTACTTTATTGATCCAAAATTGCACCTGAATCTGAATAAATAAAATGTACATATCTAAAATGTACATATCAACAGTAGAGAAATATATCTATAGAATACACAATATAAAGCATATTAGAATACCCCTGACTACTATAACTAACAAAATATAAACATGGAATAACGTACTACATTAGCAAAGTGTGCAAGTTACAATATTTTGTTTTTAAAATAAAATTGAAATGAGGTAGTAAATGTGTAAAATGTAGATGAGTAAAATTCAAGTGTTCCTGGAACGTTTATTATTTACCAATATGATTTATTGTGGCCTGAAAACTACCGTAAAAACCTCGGACATATATTAAAGTAAACGGTGAAGCGGAAACATCATTTAGTGTCAATTAAATAGGACGAAATGTTTGTTTTTTTCACTACTGTGCTGCAAAAAAAACATACATTTATTTATTTTTTCAACACTATACATTATTATAAACTAAACAATTAATTATTATTATTATTATTACAGCTCCAAACCTTCCTGACGGTTTTCCCGTTAATTCTCTCTCTCTCTCTCTCTGTCTCTCTCTGTCTCTCTCGCTCTTTGTTCTCTGTTCATCATTCATTATTACTTGTGATGATGAATGTCCATAAAGTCCTGCTGAAAAGTCCGTTTCTGTTACAACCTACAGTATCTCTCTCTCTCTATGTATGTGTGTGTGTGTGTGTGTGTGTGTGTGTGTGTGAAAGGAGGATAACGGCTCATTTAATGCAAATATCATATTTTACCATCAGTGTTGAAGCGCCCAATAAAATAGATGTAGCCTACAGGCAGACTTTAACCTCCAGTTTACCTAATAATAATAATAATAATAATAATAATAATAACAAAAGCAATTAATTAATTAGAATGCACGAGCTGCAGATGTTGAAAAACTTAAAAAAAAAGAGTATAATTTCCTAATTATGCGCCGAAAACTTGCGTCAATAATCAGATGTCAGCTTCATTAATGTGTCTACATAAACTCACTTTCAAACCAATTAGGTCATTTTTAAATAATCAATACGAGTGCCCATTAATTCTGTCTTACTTTGAAAATACTGATATAATTATGCTTCTGCGTGTTTAGATTTTTTTTATAATACTTTCAGTCATCAGAGAGAGCAGCTCTTCTTCTTTTCTACAGTCTTGTCTAAAACACTTCCTTCCTCCAGAAGTATTTGTTTCTGTACCAACTTCATCATGTTACAGTTAAAGGCTGACCCACAAGAAACAGGCTGTTTATGACCCTTCAGCCATCATTTCAGAGGGAGGGGGGTGTATGAGAGGGGAGGACAACTATGATGAAGCATCTTCACACATCTTCACACTGCAACAGAAAAGCTCACTAGCAAAATACAACACATCCTACACTATGCAAATACATTATTTTTTTTTTGTTAAAACAAAATTCAGAATGCCTTTATTTATTTTTGTTATGTCCAAAAGTAACTAAAAATTACTCATTTACTCATATATCATGCTGTGAATACCATCTAGACACATTTTTTTTGTGTTGCACATCATGCATATACTGTATATACTGTATATGTTCTTAATGTATATATTCTTAATATGCCCTTGTAAAAAGTATTTCCTTTTATAATTGTAATTTAACTTATTATTTTAATGGAGCTTCCAAGCAAAAAGCATTTCACACGATTTTACCTGTATAACCGGCGTGACAATAAACATCTTGAAATTACTTTCAACAACATATTTTTAGTGCTTTTTCCAACAAAAGTCCAGCAAGTCACTTTCTGCTCCAGTCTTTTCAAAATAAAACTACTTAGTTAGGTTCAGGAAAAGATCGACTTGGTTAGGCTTAGGCAAAATAAAACTACTTAGTTAGCTTTAGGAAACGATTGTGGTTTGAGCAACTTGGAAGTTACGCGACAAATTTACTTTGACTTGTGGTTTCGCTGCTCTTTATACTTCTCGGTTCACAATTAAGTGGATTACATACAAATTGATTTTGTGCTGACCATCACAAAAAAAACCCTGTGAAATTAGTGTCTATGTACACAAATCAATACATTCAATTTTGTGACTATTTCACAAACTGCCGTGCGACTGGGCTGTCACCACACAATAATTATGAATGATGTTCTAACATCAACCTGCTCAAAGACATCAGATGAAAATTAGCCCTTTGGTTTAACGTGGCTCATTCACATCATACTAGTTAAAATGTATTATCCCTCATAAATAATGTCCGAGTGAAGGAGAAATAGAGTCTAGAACCAGCCTGCCTGATGGACTGCCGTGGTGTGTGAACATTTTGAAATGTTTTTGGTGTAATTGACCTGATAAGCTATTTGTTTCCTAATTAAGGTTACTGTGACACAGCAGAGTCAGCTCCTCGGTTAGACAAACAGTGAGGTAATGTTTCTGATGTCAAGAGGACATTTTCAAGCTGTGATTTGTGGTTTACTGCTAATTGCCATCGTTGTCACTTGGCACAGTCAGAGCATCTAAATGTGGACAAAGGAGGAGTCACCACAGCTGTCTGTGATAGGCTGTGAGACACTTGTCGATAAGGCGATCGCGTCCCCAAACATACTTTACTTCAAGCCTTTTTAATCTCCTTTAAAATAACTGAAGTGAAATTAGATTTTGAGGCCTAAAACTCAGACTGTTGTCAGGTTGTGGAGAGGTTGGGGAAAGATCACGGTTACAGTAAAGGTAATCAATCGGTGGACTGCGATGGGACGTGAACTCTGACCTCCACATCCATATTTTACGTGTCGTGGAGTACTACAGGAACGGGTCCAAAAGAGTTCCCTCTTTTGGACCCGTTGACTTCCTCTGGAAGTCAATGGGTTTTTTGTGGTTAACGCAAGCTGAAGAGATTTTAACGTTTTATTCTACGATATAAAACACATCAATAAATACCCCACTCATGAATTTTGAAGCCTTTTTGTGTCTTAAATAAGGCGGTTGCTAACAAGTGGCTAAATGAGACTACTAAACGTCATCACGCCTCGTTGTGTATACTCGCGCTCATGCGGCTGTGGTGTAGTTCGTTTATAGCCTAACGTTGGCTTTTTACTTCTGGTGATTGCATTCACACTTCAAAAATCATAAAAGTGGTGTTCATTTGTGGAGATTATCTTGCTGAACGAAACGTGTAAGTATCATAAACATTTGTTTGCCACAGAGGTTATTTTCTGCAATAATCCAAAACCTAATAGAAAAATCACATTGGCTTTTTGTTGCAGGAGCCCAGGGCGAAGCTAACTTTTTGGTTGGCCAGCAAAAATACGTCACCCCTGCGCCACTCTATTACAGCAAATACCTGTACTGCGCACACGTCTCCCTGCACTGTCACTGAAAGTTGATAGTGGACATAAATCATGCACTGAGAAAACGTCCATTTTTAATGTTCTTACCTGGGATACTGGGCCAAACTGCTATAGTTTATTACACTGTTTCTATTTCAGGTAGCATTAAATATTTAGCCTTCAATATCCAAACCTATTAACAATCAGCTGGCTAACCATTTGGGTTTGATAAGTGCTCTGTCTGATGAGAACGGAGCGTTTTGTTGCTTTAGAGAACTCCATATGAACTGGGAAAGTTTGTAACCAAACTGAAAAGAATCACATTATTGTTTTCTGACCTTTGCCTTCTCTCAGTTCCTGTGTCAATATCGTCCTCTCATACATACTTGTGTGTTGTCCTTGAGCAATGGCACAGCTTCTGATCTCCTATTTTAACTTATCTCTCTCTCCGACTGATGCTCCTGGTTTTGCCAGCTGTGTTGTGGCCATGGCAACCAACAAACACCAACACACACATAGTACCAGACACCATTCTCAGTAACTTTCACTACGCTGGGAATTTTTTTTAACAACCGAACCATCCACAGAACTTCAATTGTTTCTCTGTGATCTTTTAAAACAGATCACATTTGGAAAACAAACACAATGTAAAAGAACTGGACTGAGATGTAAATCTACAAAGCCACTGGGACAGATGTGTCAGTGTCAGACGGCCGGACACATTTAGTCTTCAGCATTATTAACGGAAACTTTCTCAAACAACTCTTCCAACTTGAACACGATGTCTTGATTTTGGGACACATTTGTATTTTCCTGAGCTTGTGTGCTTCCCATTCAAGACAAATGGATGTTCAACAGGCCAAAGACGCTGGCAAACTGCCACTGGTGGACACACACACACACATACACAGACTGCCTGAAGCATTCAAGTATCACAGTCAAAGTGGGTTTTCCCCCTCTTAACGGAAGTGTCCACTCAGCGCTTTTCTTCCCATCATGCTCTTCCCCTGGAACCGATTACAGCACTGACATGTCTCAATTTGTTTTACACACCGCCTCTGTACGTCAGAGGAAGCAGGGCAGGTACAGTTAGATGGCAGCAGTCTGTGTTGTTGTTTACTGCTTGTGCAATTCATTGTGTGCATTTTCTGTGTGTGTGTGTGCATGTGTGTGTGTGCATACTGTGTGCGCGCACGTAAGTGTGAGTTTGGGTGTATCTAGCAGAGATAGATGGTGACTTCACCATCTGGAAATCTAGTCTGTCTCTCTCTGTGTAAAAAACTGCTGACCCATGATTCAACTCTTCAACTCCGCAAGGAACGGAGAGAGAGAGAGAGAGAGAGAGAGAGAGAGAGAGAGAGAGAGAGAGAGGG
>CAKAOH010042373.1:0-10817 GCA_916701665.1 Sebastiscus tertius | reverse complement strand
ATCTGTCATTGGTTTGTTGTTGTTAATAGCTATTAAATATTTTAATTAATTGTTTATTTATGTATATTTGCATTTATTTTTGCATTTATTTTTATATTTTTTTATTTATTTATGTATTTATTTTTGCAAGTTTATTTGCATTTATTTTAGCATTTATGTTTTATTTATTTCAGAATGTATTATTTATTTAAGTATTTATGAGTTTATATATTTATTTATTTATTTATTTATGCATGATTTTCACTTTTCTGGATCAATATCTGTCATTGTTTTGTGTTGTTAATTGATTTACAATAATACATATATACATACATTTGCATAAAGCAGCATATTAGTCCACTCCCATGTTGATAAATCTCCCTTTAAGGTTCATTTTGAACAGAAAACAAATGTGCGATTAATTTGAGATTAATTACGATTAAATATTTGAATCGATTGACAGTCCTATTTATTTTTTATTTAATCAGGCAGTCTCATTAAGACATCAGATAAGATCAGATAATAAAGTGGAATGCAAGACTGTAGTTTGAGGACAGTTTGCAGGTCATTTCATTTAAAGGTGCAGAGTACCTGGAACGATGTGAGGTAGTTTGGAAGCTTCACCAGTAGAGCTTTATAAATGAATAACATGAAATGGCTGGCATGAAACCGGTATACCGTTACAGCCCTAGTTGGTACCAGAGTACCGGTTCTTGTGACATCCCTGCTGCAGAGTGATTACCTCAGTAGCTCTCAGACAGCGAGAGACCAGCTGTCTGACTTCCTCAATAAACAATCCACTTATCAGCTGTGAATGTTTGGAGGGCATGAAAATGAGACCTTGAGGAAACTCTCACCCCGTCTCTAATACACCGGAGAGGAAGGTCTGAATAAATCAGCACGTAGATCCAGACTGTAGATGTTCTTCATTTAAAGATGTTAAGATGATAAACACGCCTCTTTATCCACTTAGTTTAAAGGACCATTTAAAGTGATTTCTCAGGCTTAATCTGCTGACTGGTTATCCATCACAGTGAACTTTTATCCTGGAGCCAAAGTATAACTTCGTCGTTGCATGATTTTGCATCCGTGAGCAGAGAGAATCATAAAATCTCCCCGAGTTTCAAGTTCCTACGAGTTGATTTTCATATTGAAATGAAAGAAACCGCCGGCTGCCTGGATGGTTGTAAATCAAAGAGTTTAGGACGTGCTTTGCATGTTGATTGGCAGTAATGTGGGCAGCGTGCAGTGTACAATGGATGGGTTCTAACATCCACTTGTTTGGTCTTTACAATAAATTAATTAATTATTATATAATTAATACATTTGATCTTGTTGAGTGGCTGCACAGGGACGTCATCTTACTTTGAAAAACTCTGTAAAGGAAGGTTTCCTGTCTCTCTTCTTGTCTTTAAAACAACTTGTGACTTTATTATTCTGTTCATATGTTCCATCCATGTGTTATTCTACATGTGTATTTCTTTTAAGACGTTGTTGTTCTGTTCTTTCTCCGCAGGCCCGTTGGAATGCCAAAAATGGAGAAAGTTTATTTACATAATCCTAGCTCAGAAGAAATTAGTTTGATATCAATATCAGCAACAACAGCACATTTCCACGCATCCTTTTTCCAGAATAGGGTAAGTTACTGTTTAACGTTGATTTATCTGTGTGTCATGAGTCCGGTCGTCACAACTCAGCTCACACTTTGTCTACTAAGAACTGAGAAATGCAGATTATCCTGTTATTATAAAAATACCCAGCTGCCTTGATGTGAAGTCACATGGCTGAGTGTCGCTCTCACTATATAATTAGATGTTCACACTTCATGGAGCATTATGAAACATTAATAAGTAACTTGGCTTCAATATTGTAAACAAGAGAATAATCAGGAGACACAATGCTTCCTCCTCCGGCCTCTCAGGTGATGTCTGATTTAGACTGGAGGAGTCTGAACCTTCTTTAAATAGCATCAGCATAGGAACTCTGACTACACTCAGCGGATGCAAATCACATGTGTCATCATTAGAACATGTGACCACAGCGAAGAGATGAATAACCGTGTTTAAAGAGACGCTCCAAAACTCACAGTAAACAAGACTGGGAAGGATGGAAATAACTATAAATCAGATGGGTTGGATTATATTCAGCAGAAGTATAAAACATTACATGTCCCTTATAAAATTAAAAAGAAAACCCCACTAATCTGTGAGGGAAACGTCGTTATTCTTTGATTTTTGGGTTGCGGGATAATAAATGTAATGAATAATTCGGATCTATTTGACTCCAGGACGTCTCTGACTACAGACATGCTGAAAATCAAACATTTTGACTGGATTCATTCAGAGATTTTCCAAAGTAAAAGTCTCTAGAAGTGGATGATTCAACTTCAAAATTGCAATATCGAATTGCCATACTTGTTGAATCGCAATACTTAAAAAATGGCAGTACATATATACCCTTCACGCTTTGCGTTATATCGTGAAACTGATCAGGTATTTACTAAAATGCCGGTGCAAAATGATCACAAGCAGCATGTGTCATCAACACATAACGACACATTCCCACCTCCGGACGTTAAATGCACAAAATGTCATCTTCTCAAATCTCAATCAAAATAACATAAGACAGAGTTTGGCGAGGTGGTGAAGCAGCGTGGGATCATGGGAGTTGTTGTCTTCATTGTTAGGATTCCTTCAGTGTTCATGGTTCAGGAGGTTTTTTACCACAGAGGTCTCCTCCTCTCCAAAAACAAACACTGAATGAAGCAGCTTCACGTTAAAAAATCTGTGTTTCTACGACGCTGTTTTGGCGGACGCAGGACGTCCTGGAGACGCTGCGAGCCGAGCCGCCGCCGCTAACGTTTGCTCAGCTTTGATTCTCTGATAACTTCAGATCCAGACGACTAAAATCCTTCATCTGGTTCAAATATAAAGTGAAAAACTAAAAAGTGATGGTGACGCCAGTGACATGCGACCAAATGAATCGCACCGTTACCTTAAATAAAATGACGTATTTCTCTGGTTTTACATTTTAATGCAGAAAAGTGACACACTCTACCTTTTTAAAAGACGAAATAGCATAATCAGAGCATGCATAAGGATAAAGAACTTGACTGATTTGTTTTCTGATCTATATTATCTTGGTGTTTTCTGCACTGCGTTTGGAGACTCCCTGTTCAGGACGGACCTGTTCTGTGGCTTTAAGCACATTCGCTGCGTGTTTAAGTGGCGTGAGGATACGTTGTAGTTTCATTGATTATATAACGCAGGTCGTAAAGAGGAAGATACGGCGCGTGCATGAGGTGTTTCAGTGGTAATAGTTTAGTCTGTTAGTCTGTAGGGCATTAATGTGCACATCAACTTCACAGAGTTTACAAAGACGTTCAGTTGGAAGGATTTCAGAGAACAACCTGAGGCCTCCGGTCCTCTGTCATGAGATATATGTGTGAGTGTGTATATAAAGGCTTCTCTACATCAGGGAAGATACAATCACATCTCCAGGGAGATCCTTCACTTCAGATACTAACATTAGTTTAGTTAGAGAGGAAGGCTTGATGTGGTAATTAACATCATCGGTGAGCTTATTGCCAGCGTTAATAGAACGGTAGAATGCTTTTTTTTTTTTAATATATGAACATTATCACATTTTGGTCCACAAATCAAACTCCTATATGCAAAAAATAAATAAATAAAAAAACATAAATTAATACATTTAAAAAATAATATCTACAAAATCCTACAATTCAAATAAAATGCAAAAAAATAAATTAAATCAAATCAAATGAAATTAAATAAAAGAGACAAATCAAATACATATTCCTACATTCAGCTGCACAATGGTCTAATCTAATTTACAAGCACACGTCTCCAAATCTTGAACAGAAGAAACAAATCATCGGTCAGTCGGCTCCGGTCTCTCCGGCTCGCTTGAGCGGAGCGGAGGAGTTGTAGTTCCGTAGCATTTATTCATCAACAAATAAACTGTACACACACTGCTACACCTACGATCACAGCTAGAACGCCACCAACAACCTCACACTCACCGCCAACACACACACGGATTGGCGGTTTTAGTCCACGAGCCACTGAGCATTCATGCGGTTGTATTGCACAGTTTGTAAACAGATTTAATTTACTGACGTCTTCCCTCAATAGGAAATTGCTGGTTGTTTCTAATGGTTGTGGTGAGAGGCGGTGTCCTGGCGTTGCCCTGGCGTTGCGTTCCATTCACAGATGAATTTCTATCATGTAATCATGTCGTCTGTTTCCTGATTGGCGTCTGTGCCTCACCTGATTGTTATGAACTGGCTTTACAGGTTGTTTGAAGTTCAGAGAGTTTTCATGCCCTGATATCCAGTTTTGGTTCTGCAGACGACTCAGAGAGATGATGTCAGCGCTCGACAATGAGGATAGCCCGGGGCGAGTAAATTGCCACGTCAGGCTATTAAATCTAGCACACACTTACTTGCCTGATCGGGACACATTGTTTTTTTCTGGAGCTGATGATGTAATAATAATAATAATAATAATAATAATAATAACTTTATTTACATAGCACCTTTCAAAACAAGTTTACAAAGTGCTTTACAATAAAAGCATGATAAAAGTAATTAACATCCAGAACTTAAGATCTAAACAAGATAAAATCATATACTTATAAAATAAAATCATGTATATATGTAGTTACAACAGTGCACCATCAGTTAAGAAAAAGGCATAATGTAAAAGTGAATCTTAAGAAGAGGCAGCAGAAGAAAAACGTTGCTGGAATTGTATTGGGGTAAAAATACGACTTCGGGGAAGTAAAAAAAACATAAACGTTGAACCCTGAATTCACCGTCATAAAAACACATTCAAAATCCCGGACGAGCCCCCCATTTATGTCACGGTCAAACCTGCTCTGCCTCCATAATAATAATAAATTCAACTTATATAGCGCTTTTAAAGAACTCAAAGAGGCTTGATAATGGTCTGTCAGTACTTGCACTGCTCTCTAGGGGTAACTGCAAAGCTAGTCAGCCGTAAGCATGTGAAGAAGGAGTGGGCTATTAGCATACCTGCTGCGGCTACCTGGTCCCCGCTTGCTTCCGCTCAGGTGAATATGTCAAGGCTTTATTTTGGACCCATCCTCTTGGTTTTATTATATATCTTGTGTTTATTTCTACTTATTAAGTGTTCTTTTGCTTTGTGTTGGACTGCCTCTTCATACACTAGGACTCTTCTCTCTATATAGAGAGAGTTCTCTGCTGTGGTCACATGATCCAACGTGTTCTGCATCACAACTTACCACTACTGTTAGTGTTTATTAGCTGTGTCAATATGTACTAGTACTTTTAAAGTGTACACTGCACAGTACGTTCTTATTTACAACTAATGAATGTACTTAGAGTTAAGGTGAGACTTTAACTGTAACTCAAATAACACATTATTTAATCTGTTATTTAATTCCAGTTAATGTTCTCCTCAAAAGAAGCTTGAGCTCTTTGTAGTAAAGATGCAAATACGAGATTATCTCTAAACAGGAAACTAGACGGTCTGAAGCAGGGTTAGTACTTTAACAGTACAGCAGAGGTTCATGTAGTGTTTTAGAGAAGTAGATTGTTTTAAGTGTATATAAAAACAGGATACATGTACACTTCTGAAACCAGCTCATGCCCTTTGGCTGTCGTATGAAAATAGCACGGTTTATATATAGTTTCCTGTTTGAAGAAGTTTCCTGACTGAAAACTTAGTAAATGAATAAAGCTTCTGTTCTGTTCCATTAGTGTTAAACCTCAACAAGATATTCTTTTTTCAGCCGTTTCTGTAGATATTATTATTATTATTATTGTATCATGCATAACTAATATGCCCAAACAGGCTCACAAGACGCCGTTATTTAGTAAAAGGAAGTCCAGAAACCAGAGTAGCAACAAAATGAACTGATAATAAATAAATATATACAGTATTTATACATACACACACCGTTAAAACAATTATACAAAACTAAAAAAAATACATAAAATGATAAAGAAAAAATATATGTACACAGGGTCTGAAATTAATTCATTAATAATTGTAAATATATTGGAATATATCATGTAACCTTTAATCCATGATTATATTTAATTTAGGCTTTAGAGTTGCTTTTTAAAAATAATATTTCTTAATATAAGGAAAACCTGAAATCTTTACCTGCCACAGCCGACATTTAGCCGGTTATTTGCCAGGTGGTAGTAAAAGATAAATACATAATACATAAATATAAAACATAGTGTTGTCTTTTTCATCAACAGTATAGCATGTTGGGTACGACAAATACAAATAAAATAAAATAAAATAATGAAACACACACACATACATACATACCGGTATATAATGTAAAAAAGAAAAGAATGATATAAATACATAAATATAAAACAGTGTTGTCTTTTTTCATCAACAATATTGCATGTTGATATCGTCACATTTAGTGTTTAATAACGTCGGTGGCGTCTCGTCTTAGTCTCGTCATCGTCTCGTCTTAGTCTCGTCATCGTCTCGTTTTAGTCGTGGAGAAAAAGGTTCTTGACGAACATATTTAGTCAGAGTTTCTTTAACTAAATGAACTCTGGAGGAAAAGATTCAGAAGATTGAGAGGAATCTGAGTGAAAACTCACTGAACAGTCACAGCGTCACTGCGTCACAGCGTCACAGCGTCACTGCGTCACAGCGTCACCACCGCAGTCACCACCAAAACGCTAAAGTTAGAGCGTAGCTGTCATGTCTTCATAGCAGCGGATCTTTGAGGTCAGGTGTTGAGATCTCTCAGGTTATTAACTCAGTACACGAGAATAACTCTGAATAACTCTGAGACGCTGTCTTCTGCTCTGTCTGTTAGTGTTTGATATACTGTTCATCATCATGTACAGTATATTGTGTTGTACTGAACATCATTGTGTATATTGTGTTGTATTAAACATCGTGTCTATTGTGTTCTTTCTCCAGATAATTCCACCCGGAGGGAACACATCATTCGATGTTGTGTTTCTCGCTCGAGTAGTTGGGAATGTAGAAAACACTTTATTTATTAATACATCGCATCACGGAGTGTTTACATACCAGGTATACACCAGAATAAACTTCTTATAATTAGAATAGTAGCTAGTGGCAGGAGAAATGTGACTGATTTTTCTTTCTCCATCTCTTGTCCTGAAGGTTTTTGGGGTCGGCATCCCGAACCCCTACAGACTGAGGCCCTTCATCGGGGCCCGAGTTCCCGTAAACAGCAGCTTCTCACCGCTAATAAACATCCACAACCCCTTCAGTGAACCACTGCAGGTAATGGAGAGGAACTACAGTCTCTAATGGTTCAATTTGCACTTTGCAGGCTGTAGGGAGATCATGCGTTTGCTCGTGCATCTGTCTGTCCATCCACGGCTAATCTCTCGTACTACTGGACCCATCAGCAGGGGATTTTCTGTGCTCATTTATTATGCCTGTCTGCTGAAGGACCTCTCGTAGTTGCCGTGATTCACAATTTTTGTGTGAGTCCCGCATACGAGGCAGTGCTCCGCGACCGGCTCTAGGTCGGCTTGGAAAGGCTCGGGGGTGAAGGTGGTTCGTGGCCACAGCTTTACAGCGCTCCCCGCCCGGACCTCGCCACACCGTGGACAAAGGGGTCGCTGCGTCCTCTCTCCCCGCCGGGGAGGAACGGGGCCTCCTGCTCCCGGTGCGACTGTCGACCGGGGCGGACTGTCCTCAGTGCGCCCCGACCGCCAGGGGTCTGCGGAGATGTCAGCGACCCATCCGACCCGTCTTGAAACATGGACCAAGGAGTCTAACGCACGCAGGAGTCAGAGGGTGCAAACAGAACCCTGTGGCGCAGTGAAAGTGAGGCCAGGTGCGCGCCGGCTGAGGCGGGATCCCGGCCGAGCGGGGTTGGGCGTAAAGAGTTTAGGTGTCGTCGTATCGGAGCCGTTTTGCGAGTACGAGTACATGAGCACAGTATCGGAGCCGATACTGGTGTCGGTATCGGTGCATCCCTAATCCTTCTCCGTGTCTTCCTCCAGGTTGTTGAGATGTACTCCAGTGGTGGTGATCTTCATCTAGAGCTTCCTACAGGTCAACAAGGAGGCACTGGAAAATTATGGGTTAGTTTCACGTCTCAATGGTTTCTGTTCCAGAGTTTGTGTCAAGTCTTACTTAAGCTGTTAAATGACTGATGAAAATGAATATTCCACTAATATTCACGTTTCCATGCAGCCGTGCATAAACCCTGATTGAGACTCATATTATGCTGTGTATCTTAAACCATGAATAATATCAGCAGATCACACGTCTTCATCTGAAAATGATCCATTCAGAATGAGGCCTGACTCAGAATATGCTGACCCGTATCATATTGGGCATATTGGTGTAATATTAGTGTGCATGTAGACGTAGTCGGAGTCACTCATGCTGACCTTCTCCCTTCAGGAGATTCCTCCGTTCGAGACGAAGGGGGTGATGAGAGCCAGCTTCTCGTCGAGAGACGTCGACAACCACACGGCTTTCATCAGAATCAAAACCAACGCTCCCAACGAAGACCAGTTCATCATCCTCCCCGTCGAGGTGGAGGTCACATCAGGTGTGCTACCAAAACCTTTCTCAATGTTTATTACCTACAGAACATTTATTGTAACTAGGGCTGTCAAAGTTAGCCTCCTAGCCTTTTCCCTTGTCATTTGTACGCCACAAACTACGGTAAGATCCACAGTTAGGTTAAGGCAACAAAACCACTTGAAGAACATCATGGTTGGGCTTAAATGTCGTGCTATTTAAACGCCTTCTCGTGAGACCGCTGTTCTTGTCCCGTATGAAGTCAGTGTTGATTTATTGGTCACGTAACTTTTAAACGCCACTTCAGTAAGTATTTTAACCCTAAACCACCATCTCTTCCCAAACCTAACTAAGTAGTTTTGTTGCCTAAACACTGCAGGAGAACTGATCGCTTGTTTTGTTGGACATTCGTCGTAGAATGCACAAAAAAAAGAGCAATTTTAGAGCTCGAGTGAAGATACTGGTATCGTATGAAACCGGAGTCCATCGGTACCAACCAGGTCAGACTAGCTTGCATGAAGGAGGTTAAATAACGCTCCGAACTAACACTACATTTTGTCCATAAATCTCCCTTTAAGGTAAATTTTGAACAGATAAAATGTGTGATTAATTGTGAATAACTGTCTTCATGGATCGACAGCCCTGTTTGTAATACTCTGTGTCCTTTTGTCTGTCAGGTAAACATCTGTCTGTTTACTCTTTTTGCAGCTCCTGGTATTTACTCCTCCACAGAGATGCTCGACTTTGGTACGCTGCGGTCACAAGGTACGGAGTCCTACAGAACAAGCTCCATCTTGCAGAGTCATCTTTCTCTGGGCTTCTTTACTCATCCCTCTGTTCTCTCTCTCTCTCTGTCTCTCTCTCTCTCTCTCTGTCTCTCTCTCTCTCTCTCTGTTTCTCTCTCTCTCTCTCTCTCTCTCTCTCTCTCTCTCTCTCTCTCTCTCTCTCTGTGTCTCTCTCTCACAACTACAGATCGCCCCAAACTGCTGAATCTACACCTTTTAAATTCAGGAACAAAAGATGTTCCAATTACAGTAAGAGTCCTCGGGAGACCTTTTTAAATACGTTAAACTTGTATCTTAACCTTCATGTAATCCCCCGTTCTTTATGTTTTTATTCTTTTGCAGAGTGTACGTACGACGCCATCGAATGAAGCCGTCACGGTAGATTTCAAAGCCGTCACGCTGAAAGCCGGAGAGAGCAGATACACCAAAGTAGCAAGTATTAGTTTTGACGGTAAGTCGTGTTTTTAATATTTGTTTTATATTATTTATTTCGTAATATTACAAGTTTGTTGAAAACAAAATTCGTCCCGATGTAACAGAAAAATGAAGTTTGTTTCTCATAAGTCTGAATATGACGTCTCAACGGTTGTTTGGGACATTTAATAAAGAGATAAAAGTAACAGATCTTTGTGGCGGAGCTGGCCCGCGGCCTCTTGAGTTCACACGTACGTCTTAAAGATTTAAAATAGTGCCGTTTGATGCACCGTTTCCTCTCTTCTACTCCGGCAGGCCAGTTCTAAAGTGTGAAGTCTGCTTGATGTCAGTTTCCTCCTTTTAAGTCTCACAGACAAGAATCATCTTCACTAGAAGTTATACTTCCTTCTTAAGAATCATTCTATGCTAACTGTATTTTAGGTTTTATTGGTGTACGTGGGTGAACATAAGAGAATCAGAAGTCAGTATCGTCTCCTCGTGTGTGTCCTGTGAAACATTATTGACTCTTTATTAGTAATGATCTCGATGTTCTGAGAGTTTTACATCATGTTCTAACTCTGACGCTTTTTTTTAGTTTAGAGTGTTGCACAACTTCCTCTTGTGAGGCCTTTAGCACTTCACTTATCTGCTGTTTCCATCTCTCTCTTTTTTCTTCCGTTGCAGCCTCAAAAGCGAGAAGACCGTATCAGTTCTCTGGTAAGATAACGGTTAAAGCGAAAGAAAAGAGCTACTCCAAGCTTGAAATCCCTTACCAGGCAGAAGTGTTAGATGGGTGAGTTGTTTCATTGATAGAGAGGAGGAGGGGGGGTTATATATTATATAGGAGAGTTTTGTAAAGACGTTTCTGTCTGTTCTGGCAGCTACCTGGGCTTCGACCACACGGCGACACTGTTCCACATCCGGGACAGCCCCGTCGACCCGGTGGACCGACCCATCTTCCTCACAAATGCCTTCAGCTTCGCCATCCGGATACACAACGTGTCGCTGCCCGAAGAGGCCAAAACCATGTTTAATGTGAGAGCAAGAGGTCCCTCTGATATGAGGAAGTGGTTTATATATA
>CAKAOH010042372.1:239259-263677 GCA_916701665.1 Sebastiscus tertius | reverse complement strand
TGTCTTTGTCCTCCAGAGGGGTCCCGTCTCTGACCTCCGGGCCATCCTCCAGAGCGGTTCTGCCTACGTCGCCGACCTCTGGACCGTCCACCAGAGGTGCTCCTGCCTGTCTGGTCGTCCTCCTGCTCGTCCTCCAGAGGGCTTCCGGCACCCTAGTCGCCCTCCAGACCTGTCGTCTGGCCGTCCTCCAGAGAGTATCTGCCCATCTGCCCTGCCCCCAGGCCGGCCACCTCAGGTTTCCAACTCCTTTCTTCGGCTCCCAGGACACCCACACAACCCCACCCCTGTTCCAGGTTAATGGTAAATATATCCAAATACATTTTTCTGTAATGTCATATGATTAATGAAATACCAGGCAGAGTTTATGCCTAGCTTCAATTATTTAAACCTTGTTCCTGTGACACTTACAAGCAACTGGTGACCACCTGAACATGAACACCTGATCAATTCAACATGTTAACATGGTATTTCCAGAGTTATCAAGTTAAAAATCTCCATTAAAAACAGACACTGAATAATTGAGGCCCTGAATGGGGACGTAGCAACAGAGCCAAAAGAAGATGACTGATATGAGATGATGATCCCTCCTTTAAATCTCCTGAATGGGTTCTTCTTCCCTCCGCAGCTGCCCAACGTCTTACTCATTTGAATATGAAAGGGCACTGGAAGCATATATCATGATGATTGATTCTGAGCAGATTGAGGGAAGAGTCATTTGTCATGTTGTGCCTCAGACTCCAGAGCATTGCAATCTGTCTTTATATGAAAAGACCAACACGTTATAGATTTACTAATGAATTAACGATTCAGAGATCATGATTACACCTGGATAAGAACTGGCAACCGTAGCTGTCCGAATTCCTGCACCTCACCTATCAGCATTGCCCTGCTAGCCTAACGCGCCTGTTCAGCCGATAAGACTGTTGTCAGGCTATTAAATAGGCATTATCAGTCTCTATAAGCCCCATAAATGTGGATCAATAGGGGCCTACTACACCCACTAGTAGGTTTTATCATCTATTCACATGGTAGATCATAGAAAGAAGGTATAAAATAACACAACAGCAACCTCTAATGACCGTAGTAATTATGATAGGAACAGAAGCAGAAGTCAGGCACTGTAGTATAGATAGTGTGAAACTCCATAATGGGTGGAGGTCGGGGACGATGGATTGTACACAAAACACAGGGTTTTCACCCAGGAGACCAGAATTCACATCCAATGTGAAACCGGCAACGTGTAGTTGTCTTTGTGTTCGTAGTGATTTGAACCCAAAACACAATGTTTTTCCCTAAGCTTAAATAAGTATTTTTTTTTGCCTAAACCTAAAGAAGTTGTAGTTTTGTTGCCTAAACCTAAAGAAGTTGTAATTTTTTGCCTAAACCTGAATAAGTTGTAGTTTTGTTGCCTAAACCTAAAGAAACCTTTTTGTTTGTGTTTAAAAAGTGACGTTTCATTCAGTTCTACGTATTATTTCGGTTGCTTTTAAGTTTCGCTTTCACTTTTATAACGCAGTAGGCGTAGTAGGCCCCTACAGACCCACATCTATGGTGCTTATAGCAACTGATAACGCCTATTTAATGACCTGATAACCGTTGAATCGGGTGGCCTGTTATAGCAGCCTACTACGTGTGTCTGCCTCCTTTCTCCAAAAATGTCCCAGATTGTATAGTAGTGTAATATACTTCCTGGGCTAACATGCTCGAATGTGGCATCGGTTTGTAGTGTTTTCAAGACAGTGTTGGATGTGTGGGATAGCTGGTTGCTTCCCTCATCTTGTTTCACTGTCTGTTTCCTCCATATCCTCTTTAATCCAATGTTGGAATATATTGCTCTCAGACGTAATTATTTTAGCCCGCTCCCAGGCAATAATGTAATTTTCTGTCTTAGAGTGATTTTAGAAGGCTAATTTTAAGCTTTCCTGCTCTGCTTGATGTTTCTTTGAACGAGTGTGCACTTCAAGAATCTCCTTTTCCTCTTAGATGAGAGGCATGGGATTTCATAAATCACACCTCATTTCTCTTGTTTCACATTTTATCCTTGGGGGTGTACTAGAGGCTGGCGCGGTTTGATGTGGGGTTTTATCGGGGATGGATGGGATGTATTTCATTAGCCTTTGCGTGTACGCTGTAGTACCACTTTCTGCAAGACAGATATAAAGCATAACTCCTGACAGACTACATCATCGCAACATCTTTGATTTTTGAAGAATGTCAAAGTAAAACATAACCTCTTCTTTGTATACTGTACATAGACAAATTTGTTATCTTAAAGAATTATAGATGAACTTCTTTCTGCTGTTCTTGTGTAAAAGAACCGTAGTAGGCTACTTCTTCATGACCAAAATATCAGTTAAATCTGCAGTGGGTAGAATTGGAGCAAACATGATCTTAAAAAAGTTATTTTTATAAAACAGTCACTATATCTGTGTCTCTGTGTCCTCCGGTGATCCTGATGGTATCTGCAAGATTTCACAGACCGGAGGAAAACAACCAATCAGAGCCGAGCTGCCGTCTCTGAGCAGCTGTCAAATATGTATTGAATAACAATATGCTGAAAGGTTATTATGGAATTTTTTGCCCAATGATGCCAAACACATTCTGCCTACTGCAGGTTTAATTTATCTAGGACAGACATGAATCTACAGCAAGTCCAAGACTTAATTAGGACGAAACAATAATCTATTTTTATCAGCCAAGCCCAAAAATCCACCTCGTGTTGGTTTCAGCATTTTTTAAGATTGGATTCACGAGTGTGCTGAGCAAAAAAAAGCACGGAGCTCATACACAGGGTTAGTGCGTGTGGGTGGAAGAGACTACGCGAGGAAATATTCCGCTGTTAAATAAAAAAAACAAACACATGCAGCCATTGCATTTATATTGCACCAGTTGAATTAAATAGTTACATGATTTCTTTCCACTTCAATAAGATACTCAATAACACAAAAACGTTTGAGGTTCAGACAGCTCATGCATAAAAAGCCCTTCTTCTGAATGCATATAAAACTAACAGAGCGGAGTTATTCAAACATACATTATACACACAATTATTGTTGAAGTGGATTGTTTTGACCTTCAGTCTACAACAGGCATTTACTACCTGCTGGGAACCGGAATAAGAATAGAACATTTAGTATTAAAAACTTACACTACATGGCACTTAAGAGACATACTGGAGGTGCTCTGAAATGTAATATTAATCTGACATTTGACAGTGTGATGGAGCTGCGGGCTATGGAGGAAGCCAAGAGAGCTGATGTTTTAGTCTGGAGTGTATAAGCTTGATCCCAGCCTAACAGCGCTGAGTTGTCCTGGAACAGAAACACAGGCGGTACAAAAAGATGATGGTTTTTCTTTCATTAATATACATTCTGTCAGTCATTTTGGTTAATTTATTTCACATATAACACATTACATCCAACGCCCTGCTGATTTCCTCTCATCTTCCAATTATTGGTAATGGACTGAGGACCTCAAGTGGACGGTTAATGAACAACACCCCCCCTTTGTGGGAGAAATGTGAAAGAAAAAACTGTCATGTTAGTTGGTGTTTACCTGGCTTGACGTGGCTGCCGCTGTCATCCTGTGTAACCTACAACCTTCCCGCTCAATTAAAAAACAAATCCCTCTCAGGAACTGGCAGGAGGTTGAATCACTAATAAGCTTCCCACGCTTGCCCCTTGTAGTTTGACCTTTAAGCTGTCGCACTAAGTGTGTTGGTGTCTCGTCTAACCAGCTGGCAAATCTTCAGATCAGCTGTTCATTACTGCGGATGAGAAAGTTTTCATTGGGGGACATTGTATGTTTCTCTCTTTGTAGATATATGCATGGAGGATTAATGATTTTTTTTCATAATAAAGAGGCCAATGTAACATGAAAACAAAGAAAACTACTGTGATAGTGTTGCACCCATTAAACATCATTGAAAGCTAATTAGCTGTCAGGGCTGAAGTCTCAGAGTCACCTCATTGAAGTTGAAATATGCCTACCATTGTTATTCACAGACAGATCACTTCCTAGTTTAAATAGCCGCTCGTGGCAAACAGATTTTGTGTGATCTGCTATACAATATAACGCATTCTTCTTGGATTCCTTTACTTCAACAAGAAATTAAGGTGAATAGCACTTCAAATCTCTCACCCAAGCAATGTGATGCTGTTGAATTTGATTTCAAGAGCGCTCTCTGTGTCTCTCCCTCCGTCAGCAAACTTTGCTATAATAAGCAGATGACACAGATCAACAGATCAATCTGTGGTCTAATTTGCATACTACTACTCTACTTGCTTGACGTTTCAACCATTTATCCATTACTGGTAACTAACTGAAAGTTGAAAATGTAACTATTTCTATCATTTTGACAACCGCTTATCAGCATCACAATTTCTAATCTTATTTGGCTGTTTAGTTTCCTCTTTAAAGAACCAGCGTGAAGGATTTACAGGGATCTATTGGCAGAAATGGGATATAATATTCATAGCCATGTTTTCATTAGTGAATAATCATCTGAAGAATGTTTTTGTTAGCTTAGAATGAGCCTTTTATATCTACATAGGGAGCGGGTCCTCTCCACGGAGTCCGTCATGTTGCTCCGCCATGTTTCTACAGTAGCCCGTGTTTTCATTTTACCTGAAGGCCACCATATAGCTCTCCGACACGCTTGTGAAACTTCGGTAACACGAGAGGCAGAATGCAAAATCGTGGTATACCGTCAGCCACCATCTGACTTACATTGCACCTAAAGTAGTGTTGTTAAGGTAAGGATGGCCTGTGAGCGAGGCGAATAGCATCTTGGAAAGGTGAGCGGAGGGGAATTCAGTCGGTTGCAATCTGCAACCACACTGCTATATGCCACCAAATCCTACACACTGTACCTTTAACACAAATATGTGGATATATCTCTTTTAATCAAATCACAATTTCTATGTTTTGTTGAGTTAAGTTCATTAATTGAGCTTTCCCTCCTGGCAACAACCTGGCAAAGAACCCCTGCTTGGTATCTGTCCTAGAATAGCCTAGTACCTTCAGTAGCCTAGTTCTCAAAATAAATGGACACACACACACATATATAGATACACACTTTTTTCACGTTGTTGAAAGTTGGGTAGGAATGGGTCAGAGGGTGCTTTAATTGAATTTTAAATGCTCTAACTCACGGTGCTAAACAGCTCGTGGACACATTCTGTGCTCGTCTGAAAATCATTTTAAATTCCTCAAAGTTAGGTCTATTTTTTTTTTTTCTGAGATGGTCTTCATTTTAATTCAAATTGACTTCTTCCCCGAGGTGCATTTCCTGGAGAAACAGAGGAGAAAAACAGCAAAGTTTTCAGGAGCCAAATGAAACTCATTCGAGCTGATAGCCACAAGCAACCTCATTAGCATTACTACCTCACATTTTACTCATGAAAAGTTCAAGTTACATTCAGAGAGGAAACAAACAACTACAACGTTGATTGATTTTGGTATATATTTATGAATATAGATCTGCTATATAATGATCACTAGCTGGAGGTCATATAGTCATTTTATTCATGAGCCTTGTAATGTACAATATTATTTAACAGATCCTACTTTCTGTACACATTATTCTTTCATTACTGTAGCTCAACAGCTGATGAAAAGAGGTTTATTCATGCTCTGGATTACCAGTGCATGAATAAAAAAGCTGCATGCATGGTTGCATAATCTCCAGGAGAGTCATTGCCAGAGGTTTCAGCTCGACAGTGCCTGAGGTGTGTTTAGTCATTGTGAGGTCTGGAGAGAAATACATTGAATATGCTTTAGTCATTATTAGAGTTAATTAGACAGGAGCGCTAAGAGGATTCTATAAAAGGATGATGAGCTCAGAGAGGTGATGAGCCAAGCTGAGAGGAGAGACGACCAGCAAACTTCAGTGTTCACATTTAACTTTGTTGGACTATAATTACCTCAAACAACTTAGAATATATGTTAAATCAGGAGGAACAGATGAGTCATTGTGTTTGTGATATGCTTCGACTCGGCGGCGGGCTATGGCAGGATATGGATTTCAAAGTAATCGCTGTTGTCATTATAGAGTCAGGGATGCTTTTTATGGTCCTTGATCATAATTAGAGTAGCAAATGGAGATGACACCCCAACTTTTATACCCTCAGTGAACCAAAATCATCCACTCAGGAAAGCACAACACGTTCTGATCCCAACTCATCATATACTGACGCTTTGTAAGACCCCTCGGCGTCACTTTTCGGTCAAAGTAAATACGTGCTTAAGGAGCCCTCTGCGTCACATTTTGGTTGCATGTGCTTAATGTTGTGAATTAAAGAAAAACACTTGCTTAGGTTTAGGCAATAACATCATTATAGTTAGGTATAGGAAAGACCTTCATGGTTGGGCTGAAACTACTACGTTTGTACAGTGAAAATGTGACACAGGACACAAACAAACAGCTGATTGTAACTTAACGCACGGGACATGAACAGGATGATGAATGGTCGGTATCTAATGCAAATGGCCGTGACAAAGTGTCGGTATTTGATACCCTGGGAATTGCAACGGGCTGGAAAACAGGGAGACATATTTAGGCCTGCAGGAAAGGATCTGTCCTGACGTACAGTCTACCTATAGCTTCATTTCATATACAGTCAGTCCGTTGTAACAAAACCAGGGTGATTTGATTTTGTCTGACCATCACCATTGAAATTTCAGCTCAATTGTGAGAGTCAAAGCTTTAAAAAAAAGGTCAAAAAGCCAGAATAACACACAACGGACCGAGCAATGAACCCAGATCTCACATCTTTTGTTGTATTTTGTGAGAAAGACCAGGATGACGGTGCAGCTGCACCAAGGTGGCTCAATATCTTCATCCCAAACTGTGTGCAGACAGTTGCTGAGAGCAGGTTGTTTCATGGTAACATTATTCTTCGTGCCTGAGGCTGATTAGGAAAAAAAAAGCTTATCTGAACTCCACTTCCCCCTCTCCGGATGTCCCCTGCTGGACTTCCAGTACCTTTTGTAGGCTGCCAGATCCAGAAGCTTTGAATCCCACCCCCCACAGATGCTGCTTCAGGAGTCTCAATGGTGGACCAGCTGCATCTCCCTGGAACAGCTAAGTGGGCTGCAACAAATGCCAAGATGCGTAACTCTTAAAACACAAATAAATGCAGAGTGATTTGTATCTGTAAGTCTATATCTGTGCCTCTAATTTACCACTCGTATATCCATCCATCATCCTGACATAAACACAAACAGTTGTGCAAATACATTGTCATATTTTTACTCAAACATCCCTGTTTGCATGGCTTAATATCATTCACAATCCTTATATACATTTGCAAATCGTCAACTTGGCATTTTTAAAAGGAAATGTATTTGTGAATCTCAACCGATTCGTGTGGATCCTTTTGAGACTGTGAATACCTTTACAAGATAATGTTAAAATGCTGTTATCCCAGTGTCAATCTGTATTCACTGTAGAGGACAGAACTGCATGATCAATACGATCATACAGTCGGCGACATTTGCAGGATTAATCCCTAAAAAGCTAAACAGCGACAAAGTGATAATACCGCAGACCTCTATGACACAGCGTTAGACATAATGAGGTCAAGAATTGAATGTGAATTTAAAAAAACATGTATTTTGTGAAAAATAAACAGCAAAAAGCAAGCAAAGTTATATTGACGCCTACTGTTACACCTGCAAGGTGAAGAACAGATGTCAGGTGCTGTGCCAACTGGGCAAGCAGCTGGGTTGAAGCTTAACATTAATTTAAAATTAATTTAGCTTTATTAAATCCAACATAAATTCCTTGAGTCTTACATCAGGCATCTGTATCATTATCAATTAATTATAGTCTTAACTTCCATCATAGGAAGACTCCACGGATGGATTATCAGCAACATCTTGCACGTTTACCATCAATCTAAAGTACTACTGTTGGTTTAAAATGATGTAATTAAACTTCAGTAATACTGGAAATAAAGAGAGGGTGCCTTAACCCTTTCCACATTTAATAAAAAAATAATATAGGATATTGTACAATTATTATTGTCACAGTGACAGATAAAGGAAATCTTTCCTGCCGAACGCAATAACTCTCTATAGCAGCTATTCTCAATAGATTAACCTTTCAAAATCTGACAACCACTATTCTGTCTTTCAGAGTTTGTAGCGAGCTCAGTTTTAAAGCTAGAGTGAAGATACTGGTATCATATGGAACTATAAAACCTGATGAATCCATCGGTACCAACTATGTCATCTTAGCTGGTCATGAAAGAGGTTAAATAACGCTCCAAAGTTATGCTAAATTTTGGCAAGGAAAAACTGTCATGTCCATTTTCAAAGGGGTCCCTTGACCTCTGACCTCAAGATATCTGAATGAAAATGGGTTCTGTGGGTACCCACGAGTCTCCCCTTTACAGAGCTATATGTCTCGGATGCAGTGACACAAAATGGAGCTTTTTTTTTAAATGAAAAAGTGATGTTGGAGACAACCCTGCACCAGTAAAAGCTCCAAAGTGTGAGGTGAGGAAATATGACCCTGAATTGTTTTCATAATGGTAGGCAGTGATGAGGTGAGGGTAAGCTGAATAATTATGAGGGTCAGTCCTCATGACAGTGGCATAACACATATTTATAGGCCAGCTTGTCATTTATTTGGTGGAGGTGGTCCTCGAAATTTTTTAGCGATCGGGAGTGGGACTCAAGTTACATAAGGTTGAGGACCCCTGCTCTACAGCACCTCCCATCTGTCTAACAGAGAACTCTCAGCTTCATAGTTTCTGTCTCAACCATTATACTCCTTTCTCCGTTTTGCTCCTTCCTTAACCTTGCACATGTTGAATTTGCACATCGGTTTATTACATTATTCAAATTTTTATTTTATGACAATAAAAATCCATCTCTCTCTCTCTCTTTCTCTCTCTCTCTCTCTCTCTCTCTCTCTCTATCTATCTATCTATTATACAACATAGTATATGAAAGCATCAATGGAAACTTTTGATGCAGGTTATAGCAGAGTTATTTTGTTGTTTATCTTTTTGGTCTGTGCTAATTCTAAATTGAACTAGTAGGCCTACATTCAGTAGCCTGCTTGTGGCCCCTGGTCCTGGGAGGCCTAAACCATCAATGATTGACTCTACTGGGCAAAGTTATTGGGGTAACAGTTAATATTTCAAATTTATACATATTAATTATAACTGCTCTGCTGCAATCAAATCAATACACTTGAAACGGTATGTAATTAAAATAGGCTAATTAAGAAAATATTAAAAGCTTCCTAATTTCCTTTACTGTATGACCTCAAAATATCAGTGTTCTGTAATAAATAGACTTTAGTAAATGAATACTGGTGACTATAATGTGTCAGTGTTTGGACCTTTCACAATAAAACGCCTGAACTTTGAAAAACAAAGTGTTTCCCTGACTTCCTGTTTGTGTCTGTAGGAGGAGTTATAACAGTCTGTGAGCTACAGGAGGACTAACGGACACAGACCGGAGGAGTTTCACAGTTTTCGGGGGTTTACAATGCGGGAAACTAAACTTCCCCCAGTCAGCTGACATTATGGACAACTATAAGAATAATAAGTTTAAGATAAAACACAGATAGTTGGACTCAGTCAGTGACGCAGCGTGTATCTGTAACGACCACTAGGACTCAACCTGCTGTAAGTTCCTCTGTTTGTTTGTTCGCTGCTCAGGCCGCTTCTCACTCAATATACTACTTATAGCCTACAGTATGTTTAGTTTTTACACTCATTTATCCCTCTAAATACTTGATAAGCTGTTATATTATGTAAAGAAGACAACTCTTTTCTTCTTCTACGGTTTAAAACTCAAATGAGTCACGTGAACGCCTCGTTGTCTCTGCACACTCAGCTCATCTGTTTACATCAGGAACTCAGCACAATAACCCTGGTAAACTGTTGTTATGCTTGCTTTAATGTCTATTTAATGTATATATATCTTTCTGGTTATCTAACAGAGACAGTTTCCACCATGGTGCAGGAGTACCAGTCCCCGGTCCGGGTCTACAAGGTCCCCTTTGAGTTGATAATGGCGGTGAGTAGCCTCTATATGTGCTTTATATTCAGACCACTTCTCATCAGTACTCTGCAGATGAACTCAACAGGAGACTGTGCATCCATCCTTAGAAAGTGTGGCTTTGACCTTTTACACTTTAATCACATTCTGCTCTAATTGAAAACTAAATATTAAACATAGAGATATATAAAGAATAAACAGGATTCTCAGGATTCTTGCTGATTATACAGGAGAACCAGACACTTTGAGAAGAAAACCCCTCTGCAGTCTTGTCTGCCTCCCAGGGTCATCTGTCTGTCTCCCTCTTAATATATACACTTACCTGCAAAGGATGCTTTGTGTTGAGTGAATGGGCAGGACATACTGTATATATACACTCTTTTGTACTGATGCTGTGGTAAATACCTACAGTAATGTGCAGGGTGTTCTGTGAGAAAGCTGCTTTATTAAACTTTGCCTATTTAACTGGTCTAGAAGTTTGTATATTTATGTGAAGTACTGGTAAAGGTACACATGTTATATAAGCATCTGTACCAGTGTTTAATTAATAAGCTGTATGCCCCACTGTGTGGAAGTGACTGGGATGGTTCTTTTATGTGTAAAGACAACTTCAGGCTTGACTTAAACTTGCTTTCCTAACTTTGTAAAACAAAATGTAACAAATAAATACGTAGATATAAATTGAATGAATTATTTATCATTAAAATAATAAATCGTACACCAACAACTTGGCAAAAAAATCTTAAAAATTAACATTAAACCTTTTTAATGCAGCAACGAATTGGTCAGTACTTGAAAGGGAATTAAAATTCGGTAACACTTCATTTTACAGGTCCGCAGATTTCATGGTAGTTAGGTGATAATTAGCAAGTAACGTATTTGAAATTTCTTTGGAATTACTGCTAAATTACCCCAATATTTACCTCAAGATTTATCGAAAAAATAACTTTATTATATACAAAAATAGCATATAATGATTAAAATAGGGCCCTTGGCTGTGCGCTGCTTTTCATCGGAGGTGGAAAACTAATAGAAGACACTTCTGATCAGACACAAATCTCACCATAGTGTGACTTATTATCTACACAAATGTAACCTGGTAGCTAATGTCATGATTCGGGGACTTTTTAAAGAAATTTCAAATAAGTTATTTGCTAATTATTATCTATTTATCAGCAGACATGGAAATAAAGCATATCAATTAACTTTGTGTTTGTTTTCTGGAAATATATTAAATAAATTACCAGCTATAGGGAAATAGCGGAATATATGTATGAATAATAATATATGAATAATGATGAAATAATGTTTATAATAAAGTAATTTTCGAGAAATTTCAAATAGGTTACTTACTAATTATTACCTAATTACCATGACATTTGCAGACCTGTAAAATGAAATGTTACCTAAAATTCCAGCATATAATGTATATACTATATAAACATAGCACTGAATTTAATAGATCGGTCCCAATGTCACTGATCCGATCCAGCTATTTGAGTCAGTATCGACCCGATATCTGATCCAGTATTGATATCGGTGCATCCAGGTCAGGAGTCCGTGAGTTATTGTGTATGATTGCTCCCGTTTTAAACAAACTATGGGTAATATTATATAATACACCTTGAATTTATGGACTGAGTTTGTCAGCTGAATATTTTCTAGCTATATTAATGTAACTGTCAAAGTATTTATCGCTGTAGTATTCAACAGTCATATCAGGGGAAATGCACTTAAATAGCAATGTAGATCCCTATTTCCAAGCATTTACTCGCCATATGATAAACTAGTGGAAAATGTCCCTGTCGCAACAGGAGCTCTCTGTGAAGCAAAAGTAGGACAAAGGTAAAAGAAATGTACATTTTCACAAGTCTGTTTTCACTCTCTTGCTGTTTTTTCTTGCTCCCTGCAGTTACATATTAAGCCAAAGACTTATGCAATATATCCTCAGAGCAGGGGTAAAGACCATGATGCTGCTGTGACACTTTTCAGACTAGAACTCCTTCACAAAGCGGTCCGAGTTGACACCTACACAAAGCTTTATTTCCACTGAAACATCACAGGTCTATGATTAATCTTGCATCACTGCATGTTATTGAAAAAGATCTCAAAATAGGCCTTTTGTGAAAAGTAAATCATGTGAGAAGATCCAGGCCTCGACAGCCTAAAGGAGCAAATCCAGTGAATAGACTGCCCCCATTTATCTCTGGGCTTTCTCATTAGTCCCTTGGCTGATATTACTCCAGCTAACAATCAGCGTCCTGGATAGTACTGAATTTTTAACCAGTGACATCATTGTTGTTCCTTCCATGACACATCTTAATATTTCCCTGCGTTTGTATGTAATAGTTATGCAAAGCTACCTGCGTGTGGTTGACACCTACAGAACTGCATTTAATCAATATCCCCTAAGGAAATAAAGTGTCTTGCTCCATATCCATTAGACTGTTATTGGCTCGCTAATGTGAAATATGACGGTGGAAATGTCCACTGACAGTTTCTACTCGGCTCATCTTTTATATCCTGGGCTCCCATTATGCTTCTATGCTTATAGCTCTGAGAGGAATACGGAGGACAAAGACATCAATTTGTCTGCAATCAGTGAAACATAGTGTTACATAACACCAGTCAATGCTGCTTATTCATCAAGGCGACGTTTCCCATTAATTTGCTTAGTTGATAAAGTCATCTAATTGATTATCATATGCTGTGCTGTATCAATACAAGAAGAATGTATGTATGTGTGTGTGTGTGTGTGTGTGTGTGTGTGTGTGTGTGTGTGTGTGTGTGTGTGTGTGTGTGTGTGTGTGTGTGTGTGTGTGTGTGTGTGTGTGTGTGTGTTGCTGAAAGACCAGCACTTAAAGTGGCAATCCTTAAGATTTCAGTCCTGGTTGACTTAGAATTTGGCTGCGTTGTACTTTTGTTCAACATACTTTTGTGTGAATAAACAGTAGTATTTTACTTTTCGGACGCATTTTGCAGTAATTTACGTCGTCACTTCCTGAGAGCCTCCTTGCCGGTTGGAGACGTGTAACCGTGGTAACCAGTGCCAACCTCGCGTGACCAAAACGATGATTTGTGAGAATCATAAAGTCTGAACTAATTTCAAAATATATTACGCCTAGCAAAGTGAAATCTTACACTTCAACTGAAGCGTTATTGATGTTAGAAAGCTGTCCGTCAACATCTGTTATGAACGTTGTCGGCGCTACCGCGTTGCATTATGGGATATTTATGCCGGTGTAGTGTCCAGTGTTTGCATACTGTAATGTTTCACTGGACATAGTAGGCAATTCGCGTACTATTGGATTCAGACATACTAAAAAATCTCACTTACTGTTTTAGCGTACTAAATAGCATGTTAGTGTGGAATTTGGGACGCAACCATTGGCTTCAAGTTTTCAGAATTGTGTGCATAGTTCAATTTTTTGTGTGTATACTAGGGCTGCACTATTCATCGAATATTAATCGCGATCACAATTTTGGCTTTCCACAATTAAATGAGCATGATCGACTACAATATTGACGTTTAAAATGCTCCACTCATAGAAAACTCCCCTGCATATCAAATCAAGCGCTTCCTAAACTAACAGCCAGCCACCAGGGGACGATCTAGATGTTTTGGCTTCACTTTTGGGGAGCTGCCACACCACAGCACGCTGCAGCACGCTACAGCGGCAGCTTGTGAAAAACTTTAAGGAATTTTGCAGCTGCAGTCCAGAGTAGAAGATTACTCGTTTTAAATGAAAATGCACTAAACTCAGGTGAAGAACGCTTATTTTTAAGTCTTATTTTGATGCAAAGATTTGCACAACCTGAAAGTGAAAGCAGTGCTCTGTTTATTTAGTTTTCAGTAAAAAGTTCTGTTTTTTTGCTTCTAGGATGCAAATGTTTGTACATTAGCAGGAATGTAACACAACATGGAAGTGAAAGCAGTCTGTTTATTTAAATGTTAAAGTGCAGTAAAAAAACAAACATCTGTTGTCCCTAAAATCAATGAATAATTGTGATAATAATCATCATCTCAATATTGATCAAAATGATCAGTATTATCATTTTGGCCATAATCATGCAGCCCTAGTGTATACAATGGGAAAAAAAAAAACTATAATACTGCATTTTTTTTCCAGGAATGTCACCACAGATGTCTGTAATACTGCTAATTTATCAATATCTTTCATCCGTGGACCATACACTCAATCATCATTGCGTTACCTCCTTCAGTAATAGATAGTGACATAACAGACATTTATTTAAATGAAAATCTTCAAGAGTGACACTTTTAATGTGAATTTGGAGAGTAAATAAAACTATTGAAAATGCAGTCTTTTATTTGTTCTTTGGTCAGTCTGCTGAGTCACTGCATACATGTAACAGTTCAGGTTGTCGGTGGTTTCCACATCTAGGATTCAGAGTACCCCATGGTGAACTCATTTATTGTTACTCTAAACATTAAACAGGCAGCGGTCCGTCTATATCCTTGGTTACTTTATCAGCACGGTTACATAGACTGAGGACTATTTTTGCACATCCTGAAAAAAGCCGCTCAGTGACTCAATCAATATTGACAAGTGAGGTGAGCCCCGGTGTCATTGGCTGTGGACAGATGGTCATGCAGCGTGCTGTGGGCAGTAAAGCACAAATCACTGCCTGTAAAAGCTGCCACAGCAGCAGTTTGTGTTTCTATAAACTGTTCAAGTCACCAACTGTTCCTAACCAGACACAGAAATGATGTGCTGTAAATCTCACGCTGTCGTCCCGAGACCTGCAACAGTATAGTTTACTCTTCTGGCAAATACAAGTGTTCATAATGGGGCCATTCAAAGCAGTCTTTCCTGTCCAATCAGAGAGCTGCCTCACAGTGGGCTGGACAAAAGCAAAAAACACTAACTGGGAACAGAATGTACAGAACCAGACACACCAGTGCTGCTCCAAAAACGAAAAGTACAACAACAGTATGACATCAAGACTCGAGAATCTGCACATTTTTTTCACATGTGATGTCTTTCCTCCCCTCTCAGGCCTATGTGAGGCGGTTCCCAAAGTCCCATCTGATCCCAGTGTTTGTGAGCAGCGAGATCATCAGCGAATGCCAAAGCAAGGACGGATCCACACTGGTCACTGAGAGGCGCTGTGTGATCGACATTGAGGCCCCACGGCTTCTTAAACGGGTACCTCCCCTCTGACCTTTCACAGAGCAGGAAACAGTCATAGCAGTTTGATATAATCTGATCTTTTGTTTTGAAGAACAACAATAGAAATGATTGCCAAGACTGTCAGAGAGAAGCAACTTTAAAGATGGTATTTTGCAGAGGTGTAGACTCAAGTCACATGACTTGGACTCAAGACAGACTGGAGTCACAAATTTAATGACTTTAGACTGGACTTAACAAAATCAACACAGACTTGCAACTTGACTTGGACTTTAACACCAATGACTTCACTTGGACTTGAGACTTTTAACTTGAAAATACTTGAAACCTTCCCTCCCCAAGCCCAAAGATTAAATGTTATTTTAAAAGTCTGCCACGAATCAATTCATTTCCTGAATCAACTAATGTTGACATTATTCATTCCCAGCTAGTCAACACTTAATTCCCCAGATCCACTTTGTTGGAAACCATAGACTGTATATATCCAACAGCATCCAATCAAGTTGCAGGACAGAATCCCGAAGAACTAACTTTACATTACTGAGCGCCAGATGGAAAAAATGTCCGCGTACAGAAACAACGCGGTGGTCAACAAAAAAAATTAATTTGACCCGCAAAAAGTGTCGGTCAAAAATTACAGACGGAGATGCAAACGGCATTTAAAAACTCAAAGTTTAGGACTTGGACTTGCCTGTCTCGACACCTCTTGTAATTTGTGGCAATGTTGCATTAGATTGCATGCATTTCAAAGATTGTTTTGATCGACTCATTGAAATATTTTTGTGTAAACCATCAGTTTCTTTTTCTGTCTGTAGATTGCTGGCGTAGACTACCTGTACTTTATCCAAAAGAACACTCTGAACCGCAGAGACAGGACGCTCCACATTGAGGTCCGCAACGAGACCTTTTCCAGCAGGGTCATTGTCTGCGAGTACTGCAACTACACAGTGAGTTTTATTTCTTTGTTGTTGTACATGTTTTATTGTTTTTATAGAACACTTTTACAATGCCTAGTATAAAAAAAGAAGTCACAGACACAGACAAGATGCCCACTGCTGCAAGTGCTTACCAGTAAAAAATCGTCCTTTTCTATCCAGCTTGTGTATTATTAATCTAAATGATCCTCTTATGGTGTGCCAAATGAGCTAAACACTTGTGTCAACAGGTGGAGTCTTTAAAGTCAATGTAGTGTGACTCACTCCAATAATACCTAACCGGCTGAAACATTTCCACAACATAACCCCCACCAGCAATATTGTTTCTGCTGCGTGTGATTACTTCAGTACATAGAGTCACTTCATCTGTGATACATGTTTTTTGAGTTATCATTAGGTATTTCATCACTGCTTTTGTACTTGTTGTGACATAAGTGAAATAACAAGTACTGTAACATGAAATTTCAGTGTCCATAACACATTTTCATCCTCCCCCACAGGTTCATCCAGAGAATGAGGACTGGACGTGCTTCGAACAGACAGCCAGTCTGGACATTAAGTCCTTTTTTGGCTTTGAGAGCACGGCAGAGAAGCTAGCTATGAAACAGTATGCCAGCAGCATTAAAAAGGTTTGCATCTTTTAATCGTCTTTAACTTTTACATTTGTGGAAATCTACTTAAAATGCGTTTGCCCACAGTATTTGTGTTCTTGTGTTAGGTAGGTCTGTTCTTGCTTTACATGTATTTACCATAGTGTCACATTAAAGAGGACCTATTATGTTTTTGTTCTTTTTCTCTTTCCTTTAGTGTGTTATATAGTTTCTTTTGTGCATGTAAAAGGTCTGCAAAGTTACAAAGCCCAAAGTCCACGCCAAAGGGAGTTACTCTCCCCCACAGAAACACTGCTCCTGAACTGGCTGAAACACATTTCTTGAAGTCCCGCCTTTTCTTTCGTAGCGTGATGATGTCACCAAGTAACACATTAGCATAATACCTGCCTAGCGGCTAGTTTGGCACGCCCTCAAACAAAGCTAGTTAGAGCGGAGCTGCAGTGGAGTCCGAAGAGTTTGGTGCAGTTGACCAATCAGAGCACACCGGACTTTTTGGGAGGGGGGGGGCGGGAGCTCAAACTGAGCGTTTCAGACAGAGGGTGAAAAGAGGTGCTGCAGCACAGCCGGTATGAGAAAAGTAACGTGTTTTTTGAACATTAAAGCATGCTAACATGTTCTAGTAGAAACCCAAAATACATGTATGCACCTGAAAATAATCATAATGGGTCCTCTTTAACCTGATGTCTTGTCTCCTTCCTGTGTTATAGGGTAAAGAAATAATTGAGTACTACCTCAGAGAGCTGGAAGAAGAAGGAGTAACTTACATACCTCGTTGGACCCCCCCTGTTGTCTCTGGCACTGCCAGGCTCCAGCTGCTGCCCCGCTCCACTGCCAGAGCCATCCCAGTGAACAGTGTTAAGACCGGACCGGACAGTAAAGACCCGGCCTGTCCCACAGAGCTAGTGGCTGGCTCTCCCGACGGTTAGTGTTTACTCACTAGTCACGAATAAGTATGGAGTAGCAGCCAACAGGGTGAAATAGCTTTAAGTCTGTAATTAATAATAGGAATGTAATAATGGATTTAATTTTTCTTCGAGCTTTTAATCTCACAGCACTAACCCTCTTTTGGCACTATTTCTAAGAATAATAGTGCTAAATGTTGAACAGAAGCAAACAGGGAAAAGCTTATAGAACCAACTTAATTTATAATTTTTTTGTCATTTTGAAAATGCAACATATCCTCAGACCTAAACGACAGAATAGGTTGTTAGCCAATGACTTCCAAAACAACCGTTGGAGAGTACCATCAACAGGTGCACGTTTATACACGTGGTTGACGGTGTGAATTGAAACTGAAACTACTTGGTTGGGTTAAGGAAAAGCTCATACTGTGCATTCCAATACCCATACCACCATACTATTTAGTATGCCAGGAAAAGATGTTGTGTGTCCCAATACATAGTATGTCAAATGCAGTATGCCAAAAATACCAGGATGTCCTACTACATCCGGCCGTTTTTTGCAGTATGCAAGCCAGCATGCTTTTCTGGCTATTCTGACCCACATTTCTCTGCGCAAGAGGGTCAAAGTTCAAGACACAATCATATGACGAAGTAGTATGTCCCAGTTTTATGCATACTGCATGCAACAATACATACTTTGTAAGGGCAGCTGCAGTACGTACGAAAAGTAAAATGAAAAAGTATGCGATTTGGAACGTGGCCTTGGTTTGGGTTGAAATAAGTATATTTGTTATGCAACTTAGGTTATGCATGCAAGTTCGTTACGCCAGGTTATGTTAGGTTCCGTTATTTTACGTCACGCAAGTTAAAATATGTCAATGTGGATTGTTGGTTTCACACGGGACACAAACGGCTGTCTCCTGGGTGAAAGTCCTGTGTTTGTTTGACCCATCCATCCAAGGCGGACTTTGTCGCTCTTTATACTTCGTCACCTGACTTCCTCCTTTGCTCCCGTCACACTCACCACGGCCACTAGAGGTCTCCACCTAACAATAAACATAAACATGGGTCGTAATAAGCTGCTCGCACGGATGACTTATATGGACGCTTTTTGGGTGAGGACGTATTGTATAAATACACTGCAATGTCCAGCTCCTTATGACTCAGATTTATATATGTGCTAACTTTACACTGTACATGTGTTTTTGCCTGTAGACAAGTTGGATGCCGACTACATCAGACGTTACCTAGGTGATTTAACGCCTCTGCAGGAGAGCTGTCTCATCCGACTGCGCCAGTGGCTCCAGGAAACCCACAAGGGCAAGGTCACGTAAACACAAACACAGATTGTTTGACGACAGAGCATTTTGTGAAATTATGTAAAATACGCACTTATTCCTGGACACTCACACACATAAGCTAGACTTCTGCTGCTCAGCTTTTCCTTCCACACTAGCGTGTACCGGAGTTTACAAATAGAAAATATCAAGCATCCATTGGCTGAAAAGGTTAAGAAAATGTCTCTGCAGAGTTTTGACGCTTGCTTGTTGCTGTACAGATTCCAAAGGATCAGCATGTGCTGCGCTTCCTGAGGGCCAGAGACTTCAACCTGGACAAGGCCAGGGAGTTCTTATGCCAGTCGCTTACCTGGAGGAAGCAGCATCAGGTGGATTTCCTGTTAGACACGTGGGAGCACCCACAACTGCTTCAGGACTATTACACCGGTGGCTGGCACCATCACGATAGAGGTACCGTGTGAATAGCACTGCCAACCTGCTAACTTTATCTTAACTTCATCTTATTTTCACTTTATTTCAGTACTTACTGGAGTGAAAGTAAGCACTTATCAGTGAGCGTAAAGATAAGGAGGCAGATGGATTAAGTCTTCTGTATTTATAAAGTCCTCATGGGTTGAAATGGCCTGTTAATTATTGACTGTAAAGTCTGAGCACCATCTGTCGTAGCTCCCATGTTTGAAAATGAGTCATTGCTTTTAACAGCACAGCTGATCCACCAGGTTAGGGGGAGGACTTGATACACACACAGGATGTGCCCTTGTGTTGTTCGCATGCTAAATTAATACCTGCTAGAATGGTAAACACCAGCTTTACGTAGACGACGACGGGGGTTCCTAAGCGTTGTAAAAGGCATTACCACAAAAGGATCTGACTCATTCTGCCTATTGATTTTTCTCTGTTGTATAATCTGTGAATTTCTGTGTGTTTTTGTGTGTGTGTGGTTTAGACGGCCGTCCTCTGTATATCTTGCGTCTGGGCCAAATGGATACTAAAGGCTTGGTGCGAGCCCTGGGAGAGGAGGGGCTGCTGAGACAGGTGACATGAATACATGCACAAGCACAAGATTTGAAGGAACAGTGTGTAACATTTCAGGGGATCTATTAGCAGAAATGGAATATAATATTAATAACTATGTTTTCATTAGTGTATAATCACCTGAAACTAAGAATCGTTGTGTTTTCCTTAGCTTAGAATGAGCCCTTCATGTCTACATAGAGTGGGTCCTCTTCACGGAGTCCGCCGCATTGTTCCGCCATGTCTCTACAGTAGCCCAGAACGGACAAACCAAACACTGGCTCTAGAGAGAGCCTTTCCTGTTTTTACGTTACCGGAAGGCCACTGTAGTTCTCCGACGCGCTTGTGAAACTGCGGTAACGTGAGCCGCAGAGTGCAAAACCGTGGTACCGCCAGCCGCCATCTGACTTCCATTGGTCCTAAAGTAGTTTTATTATGGTACGGACGGCCTCTGAGCGAGGCCAACGGCGTTACCAGGGTTTTGCACTCAGCAGCTCACGTTACCGCAGTCTTGGAAAGGGAGGAGTGAGCAAAGGGTACTCAGTTGGTTGCAATCTGCAACCACACCACTAGATGCCTCTAAATCCTACACACTGTACCTTTAAGCCTTAACATACACGTCAACATTTTCATTCATCCGTTACATTAATGCTAAACCTGAATGTGACCCCAGGTCCTGTCCATCAACGAGGAGGGACTGAGGCGCTGTGAAGAAAACACCAGAGTCTTTGGTCGACCCATCAGGTGCCTAAATGTTAATCTATCTTCTGTCAGTGTCTCAATGGCTAACAGCTAATCAGGTATGCACATGCCTGCACATATGGTCATATAATGTCTGTGTTAATGCAGCTGCTGGACTTGCCTGGTGGATCTGGAGGGTCTTAACATGCGTCACCTGTGGAGGCCAGGCGTCAAGGCTCTGCTGAGGATCATCGAGATGGTGGAGGCCAACTACCCCGAGACTCTGGGTCGCCTGCTCATCCTGAGGGCGCCCAGGGTTTTTCCAGTGCTCTGGACCCTGGTGAGAAAAGACCTTTTCAAACTTGACAACATAAACATCGTAAACGGATCCCTTTGTATTTCCTTTTGCAGTGTTTTGTTAATGCAGTAGCTGACAGGAAGTAAACTTGGACCAAAGCTGTTGTTTTAGCAACAGAATGGCAATGAAAAGGTCTATACACGTCTGCACTTTTATGTGCAGCCGTTAATGTGGTTTTAATTCATCGTCTTGATTGTGGAAGAATGGATGAATGTTAAGTACACACGCAGAGATTGCATCTCGCTAGGTGCGACATTGTGAATATGAGAGAATGATAAACAAAGAAGAAATGTAGAAGAAGATAATTAAAACCATGCAATATGCAGATCCTCATGGGGGGGGATTTGATCAGTGCTACAGTACAGAAATATGCAATATTGTAGTAATTGTTTGTTTTAATAGCCTTCTGCAAATACATAAAGATAAGTAGTCATACGCTACTATATGAAAAAAAATCAAAACGGTAATAAAAGCAGTATTGAGGCAGCACATAAGCAGATTTTAAGTATAGGCTGTAACCGTTGCTACCCAGAGATGTGAAAGATATAACTATTTATCAATTAATAGAAAATTAAATAATAAATGGTTATATAGTATGAGTTAATATGATGATGCTTAGCAACACCATCGACCAGCCAACCTGTTTATTTCTTAGACCTGAATAATTCAAATATTTATGGCTTTACTTTGACAGTTCATAACATGTGAGCGTATCACGTTCTCTGATGACTCTTGGCGTCTTGTTTCCAGGTGAGCCCCCTGATTGATGAAAACACCCGGAAGAAGTTCCTTGTTTACGCTGGAAACGACTACCAGGATCCAGGAGGACTGGTGGACTATATCGACAAAGAAATCATCCCTGACTTCCTGGGAGGGGACTGCATGGTGAGCTGTAGTCATCAGCATGCTGCAGTGAACATACTGATTTGTATAATAATAAGAAGAAGAAGAAGAAGAAGAATGTGTACAAGGCTGTAGTCAATTAGCTTCCCTTTCAACTCTTATTTACAAAACAAGTGGAGACATTTTACACATAAAAAAACATATTAATTTGAGTTGTCTCTTGTTGGCATTCAGTTGAGCTTGAAGTCTTTTTTCCCCTCTCCAGTGTGACATCCCTGAGGGAGGTATGGTCCCCAAATCTCTGTACAGGACAGCAGAAGAGCTGGAGAGCGAGGAGAACCGCCTGCTGACTGACTCCATCTATAAGAGTGCCAGTGTTTTCAAGGGAGCCCCATATGAGGTACAGCCTCAACCTTTAAATCAGCACTCAAATCCACATGCATCAAAGAGCGAGGCCCCCTTAATTGTGTTAATACTGCATAAAGGTGAGCGCTAGGGGGTATGGTTTATATTCAGTGGAATAGGGTGCCACCTGCTGGAGGAAATTTACATTGCAGGCTTAAGGGGGAGACCCCCCAGGCAAAGATTGTTTTTCATGCACTGGTTAATTCTGAGATTTAGGGCTATTTTGCTTCCATAACATTCAGACTAGTAGAAAGAAAAAAATCCAAAATACACATTCAGGTGTTTGTTTTACTACATTGTGTCTATTTGCATCTGTAGATTTCTCCTAAATTTACCAAAGGTTAGCATTAGATAAGACCTCATTTGCATATTTAAACATAACATTTCAGAAAACTTGAGAGAAAAAAGATAATTGTCTTCATGTAAGTCACAAACTGGGGAAGTTTCTATTACATTGTTTTACCCTATTCCCCCTGTAGAGTCTTGCAAAAATGTATGGAATTTTACAACCCATATCTTTAAAGGCCATTTTCTCAAAATTAGTTTTTTTTCTCAGAAATCCAGAAACCTTCACTTCAGTAGCACTTACACACACACACACACACACACCAAACGTTCCTATCGATATTCTGAAGGTTTCTTACTGAGGGGTTTGTTCATATATCATTCATAGCCTGATTTATAGAACATTTTATTCCTAAAAACATGGTGAAAACTGACTTTTTATGGCTGTTAACAGTATTTTCAGACTTATGGAGTGATATAAAGAGATATCCAAAATCCCCTGCATAAAAAAAACCACTGACTCTAATATGTCAACAAAATGAAGCAAGAATTTTGAACCCGGCTTTATCCAATGTTCATACTTATACTGTTCTGGAAATGTATACAAATTAGCACATAAGATTTTGCATATTTAAACAGACATTTTCAGAAAACTTGTAATACAAACAATAATTGTCTTAATGTAAATAATCAACTGGGGAAGTTTCATGGCAATATCTATTAGTCTAAATCTTTTACCCCATTCATCTGATGTGTCTCCCCTTAAAGCAAAAGAGAACTATGTGTCAAACTCTGTTTCCAATCTCCTTACATTCTCCTGCAGATGCTGATCGAGATCACCGAGGCGTCCTCCGTCATCACCTGGGACTTCGACGTGTCTAAAGGAGACGTGATCTTCAACATCTACCATTCAAAGAGGGCCCCGCAGCCCCCTAAGAAAGACACTCTGGGGGCCCACGGCATCACGTCCCCGGGGGCCGTCAACGCCCAGATGATAGACAGGAACTGGGTGCTGGGCCAGGACTACAGCATGGTGGAGAAGGCCCTCACCTGCAAGGAGGGAGAGAGTGTACAGGTCAGAGAGATTATTTTCAATCCATCTGCACTCTGTCTTAGTTTTTGTTTCAACTAAACTTAGTTTGTCCCTGTTTGCTTGTCTGTTGCATCAAAGTAAATTAAATTCTCCACCATTGATCCTGAAGCTTTCCTCTGTTCAAACAGGGCTCCCACGTAACGCGCTGGCCCGGCTTCTACATCCTCCAGTGGCGCTTCCACAGCTCCCCGGCCTGCACCGCCTCCAGCCTGCCTCGCGTGGATGATGTGCTGGCCTCGCTGCAGGTCTCCTCCCACAAGTGTAAGATCATGTACTACACCGAGGTGCTGGCCTCCCATGACTTCAGGTCAGTTTATTTATTCTACTGAGCTTTTTTTTTTTTCCTCTGGTCGTGTCCTGTATTCTTTGTATTATACTGAAGCTGTCCTTCACAAAGGCTGCACCGCTCCGGTGTGGGTTTTTTAAAAAAATCGATGTTGTGATATTTCTGGAAGTTAAGTTTCCTTTTGTGTTAGACATGTTTGTACTTTTTACACTTGTTATTCATACATATGTTACCTGTTTGTTCTTTACAGTAACGTATAGGGTAGAATCATGTCTGAACCAGGGCTGTCAAAGTTAACACAATAATAACACGTTAACGCACTAACATGGCAACTTCAAATGTGTGAAGTGAAGATACTGACATCATATAAAACTAGAAAACATAAGCAATCCATTTGTCATAATAGCTTTTTGCAAAGGAGGTTAACTAACGCTCCAAATTGGCATGGCAATTTCAAAGGGATCCCTTGACCTCTGACCTCAAGATATGTGAATGGGTTCTATGGGTACCCACGAGTCTCCCCTTTACAGACAT
>CAKAOH010042372.1:212006-239239 GCA_916701665.1 Sebastiscus tertius | reverse complement strand
TTTACAGTAATGTATAGGGTAGAATCATGTCTGAACCAGAGCTGTCAAAGTTAACACAATAATAACACGTTAACGCACTAACATGGCAATTTACAATTTTTAGGATGTAGCGGGCTCAGTTTTAAAGCTATAGTGAAGATACTGACATCATATAAAACTAAAACACATAAGCAATCCATTGGTCATACTAGCTTGTCGCAAAGGAGGTTAACTAACACTCCAAACTGGCATGGTCATTTCAAAGGGGTCCCTTGACCTCTGACCTCAAGATATGTGAATGAAAATGGGTTCTATGGGTACCCATGAGTCTCCCCTTTACAGACATGCCCACTTTATGATAATCACATGCAGTTTGGGGCAAGTCATAGTCAAGTCAGCACACTGATACACTGACAGCTGTTGTTGCCTGTTGGGCTGCAGTTTGCCATGTTATGATTTGAGCATATTTTTTATACTAAATGTAGTACCTGTGAGGGTTTCTGGACAATATCTGTCATTGTTTTGTGTTGTTAATTGATTTCCAGTAATAAATATATACATACATTTGAATAAAGCAGCATATTTGCCCACTCCCATGTTGATAAGAGTATTAAATACAAGACAAATCTCCCTTTAAGGTATATTTTGAACGGATAAAAATATGTGTGATTAATTTGTGGTTAATCATGATTAAATATTTTAATCAATTGACAGCCCCAGTCTGAACATTTCTCTTCTGTCTTTTTTCTGTTATTTCTAGGGGATCCATGACCAGTCTGGAGTCCAGTCACAGCGGTTTCTCCCAGCTCAGTGCTGCCACGACTTCCTCTAGCCAATCACACGCCAGCTCCACCGTCTCAAGGTAGCATCTGCCCGCCAAAGACAGCAGTGACCTTAAACTTACTGATATCATCCTCCGACTGTGCCTTTATGCCTCCAAAGAGAGATACTCACACTCTTTTAATGAGAATTTGAAGGTCAGGAGAATATTATGGATATGTTTATAAATAAATACATAAATGTTTTTATTATTATTATTTTCGTAGGATCAATAATGTTTCACGGACCTCTGTCTCTAGGGAATTATGTATTTAAAGTATTAGTTTCCTGTCCTTATGATGCCTTTTTTGTTTGAATAATAGTAGTGTACATTATAACAAATTGCCCAGAGTAAATGTTGAATATCTCACTTGCAGTTACAGTAAATGTGTGTCCATAACACCTGCTGTGCATCTGCTGGATCAATAAAATGCAAAATGAAGTGCCTCACACAAAACAGCAGTTTTTACACAAGATGAAATGAGATTTAAAGTAAAAGTATCTGAACGAGCGCACGTGGCTTTCCGTCCCCTGAAGTTGCTTTTATTGTCCACAAGATGTCAGTGTACTCTGCGACTTAACTGCTCTCAGGTCTGCAGTGTACTCAGCACATATATAGTTCTCACTCACACACTTTGTCTGGTCCTCTAAGAAATGGAAAGAAGAATTGTTTGAATAAAGAATTTATCACAAGCATTAATATTGATGTGTCCTCCAGAGTGTGTGTGTGTCTTTTACTGGATTTTAGAAAAAGAATGAGTGCAGTAGCAGAGCTGCAGCGGGGGTGTAATTTTGTGTAATTGTAAAGACAGGTTATTCATCATTTTTACAGCAATAGGTGAGATGTTAAGAGCGAGCAGATAATACAAACTCTTTTTTTTTATAATATGCGGTGCACTCTCTAGATTTCATGTAATGTTGTTTTGTTTTTGGGCTTGTTAGGCGAAGCTGCGGAGTTATCTGGGGCTGCTAATTTGAATGCAATATAGTGCGGCCCCTTGTGATCTGGCACAGGGCCAGGCAGACAACTGATTTACATAAAACTTTAATTTCCATAAACTTATCAGATGCTTCCAGCTAAAGCTTAATTGAATTTCCCTGTGTTGTCTTTTTTTGTCTTGGTTTGCAAACTTGTGTCGTGTTGCTGCTTATTCTCCAACGCAATTCACTGAGTCAGGTGGATTGAGTTTTGTTAGGGGTTGATTGAGCGGGAGCCTGACTTCCTGCTGGTATGTCAGGGTTGTTAGAAAAAGAGGGAGTGTAGTGACTTTGCCAGAAGCTTATTTACTGAATTACTCAGCTTGCTCTAATGACCTCCCAAGACACACATTGTCCACATAAATAGCAGCACCTCTTTCTCCTGATACACCTCATTTGCTATTAAAACCTCCAGTTGCCGAGCAGTTATGTGATTTAAGGCTGAATTATTTTACTGGCGTTCCCAGGGTTGAAAAACAAGGTCTATTATTATACAGGTAACAACAAGGTTTGGTGAGTCAATCGAATACTCTGAACTAAATAATGCATCACCTGTGTGGCTGACCTGACAACCTTGTGAAGGAGGGACGGTAGCTGACCTACAGCCACTAAGCGTTGAAATGATTTATGGTTATATTAGTTATTATTGATCACAGAATTTGTCTAAAAACACACCGTCTCAACAAAAACTGTTGATCTTCACAAAATTTGTCTATGTGGTGTAGGTTAAAGAGGACCTATTGTGCTCATTTTCAGGTGCATACTTGTACTTTGGGTTTCTACTAGAACATGTTTACATGCTTTAATGGTCAAAAAATACTTTATTTTTCTCATACCGGCTGTGCTGCAACCCCTCTTCAATCTGCTCTGATTGGTCAGCTGGTCCATTCTGTTGTGATTGGTCAACCCAACCAAACTCTTCAGATTCCGCTCCATCTCCGCTCTAATGAGCTTTGTTTGAGGGCGTGTCAAATTAGCCTTTATGCAAATATGTTACTTGGTGACATCACCACGTTACCGAAGAAAAGACAGGACATTAAGCGAGGCGTTTCAGGCAGTTCAGGAGCAATGTTTCTGTGGGGGGCAGTAACTCCCTGTGGCGTGCACTTTGGGCTTTGTAACTTTGCAGACCTTTTACATGCACAAAAAAATGATAACGCACTAAAGGAAAGAGAAAAGGCACAAAAGCATAATAGGTCCTCTTTAAGAGTTAACAGCCATGCTAGCAGCTCTGTCCGGCCGCATGTCATATTGAAGTTATCGCAATTTCTGACTTGTAAATAGCGTTCACGTCAACTTCCAAGTTCTAATTACGACTCTGAAAATCAGATTTTTCTGAAATATTCAGCCAGGGCGGCAGTTGCTCAGCCCGTAGGGTGCCAGGTCACCTCCTTGGCACTGCCAGGGTGCCCTTGAGCAAGGCACCGGACCCCCAAAACTGCTCGCGTTATATAATAGCTGCCCCAGATGGGTTAAATGTAGAGAGTAAATTCCACTGTGTGCTGTGCTGTGTGCAAAAAAAACAATGTACTCGACACATTGGTGTGCATGAACTTTGACATTTTGATCTGATGAAGTGCTAAAGTTATTACAATTGAGAGGTTCATGAATGTGTGCACCAAATTGTATGGCAATCCATCCTAAATGTCAAGACAATTCACTCCAAACCACAAATGTGAACCTCATTGTGGCGCTAGAGGGAAAAGTCATGGGGTCACCAGAGTCATTAGGATACTCTGAGGACCATGAATGCCTGTAGAAAATGTCATGGCAATCCAACAAATATCACTTCACATAGACCAGTGAGTATGTTTTCCACCCTTTTCCTCAAACAAGCTGGATAAATGATTTGGACAAAACAAAGTGGATATGTACTGGTATTATTAATCTCATGAGAGTCGTAGTTACTAATAACTTTACATGGCTGTGCATCAATCCTGGAATAGGGGGCCATCTTTGTAGTTGTTGTGACAAATGTATATGCTATTGAGACACTGGGAGTGTGTTCCAATCCACGCACTTCCTGAAGTACACTTCAATGTAGTGCACTTTGTGCACTCTGTACTCACTTGAGTAGTGCGTAAATTTCATCGGAGTAGGGTCGTCTCAAATCAAATACTCTGCGGCGCACTGACCGGAAATGACGATCACAACATTTGACCGCGGCTCACTACCCGCCAAAATATCTTCCGAAAAAAAATGAAAGCAGAGTGGAAATTTAACGTCATCGCCTACGCCTACGATGTGTCCTCCTGTTGGCTGAAAATGCGCCGGTATGTTTACGTATCGTATTGTTTTATTCTGTTATCTACATATGTTTGAATAGTGCTCGTGGCTCCGCCCCTTCCGCTACGTAGCCAAGATGGAGGCAGTTAAGTGTGGAAAGTGTCCAGCGTTCCACACTCAACGATCTGACCGTTTTGAGCACAACATCCGGGTACTTTGAGTGCACTGCATTTGCCGTACTACCCAACTGGAACGTACTATGCACTCAAAATAATGAGTATGTAGTACAGAAGTATGCGGATTGGAACACACCCTGTATCTTTTTTTATGGGATGTATTTTGCCTCATGTTTCTATGACAAATCAAATAGGAAACTGGGATGGTGCACAGGTCAGTTTAATGCATTTCGAGGATTCCATTGTGTTGCTAATCATGTCTACTAATTGAAAAAGTTTTGTTATCAACCACCCATAATGAAAGAGAAATTATAGGCTGTCTAGACTCAACATTTCCACTGCTGTCCAGAACAGTGATTCATGAGGAAATCTCTCAGGAAAGAGCAACATCTTTGACATCTCATCTCTGTTATCCTTTGGTTGCACCGAGCATCACACAAATGTTGAATTTGTCTCAGAAGGAACGGGCCTGAAGATTCACTCCCAGCTATATATCCTTGTAAGAAACTGCTCTCTTGATTTAATCTGCCTCATAAACTGCTGGCTGACCGATGATATGTGAGTCTGGAGAAGCAGTCAATTTAAAATGTTGAATAATACTGCAACCGGGAACGGTAGATCTCTTAATTCTTTGGTGAGTACAGCAGGCGAAGGAGGAGGACTGCATTGATAATGTGCTGCTGAAACAGTCTCAGACTTCTTGTTACAGACATAAACATTACTTCAGCCTTCACTGTCTGGGAATATGTTCACGGTAATGACTCATCTTTACTCAATAACACCAGAGGCATGGTGTGGGGATAGTCAACATGGGGCTGATTTTCTGGGGTTGTTTTTTCATTTACATTTTTATAAACGGAAAAAAAGGTAGACAGGTTTTTGCAAAATAATGACTCATGCACCATTTTCCCATGTCAACATACCCTTTCTCAGCTGCCAAGGTTGAATGATAATAGCACCTAAAAACACAACGGGTCAAAAGCAACAAATCCTGCATGAAAGTGGTTGTTTTCTAATCTGATTTCAATCATAAAATCTTATCAGACACAAGGTTATAGAGTCTCACTGTAGTGGGGATCTTCATTAAAACCTGAGCCTGTGTTTCATCCGCTTCCTTCTGACAATCCTGACCTTCCCACTAATTGAAAAGGAGAGCTCTGGATTAGTGTGCACTGAATTATTTTTACGAGGCTTCACACACCGGATGAGAAACTTTGTCCGGTAGTGTTTGCATGTAAAAATGTGCAGCACCGTCATGTGTGCAACCTGAAACACACTAACGCCTCCTCCTCCATCTGAGTTGTGGACCTGTCTATTTAACTAATCTCATATCGGCTGGGTTGAAATTCATTTTCTGACTTGATTCAGCCTACTACTGGGCTGGGCCTGATTAATATGTCCACAAACAAATAGATACAGTCACATCTGTTTATCTCTGATGCTTCATTGCGCTCATATCTTCTTCTAACATTGATTTTCTCCGCAACAAGAGAGACCATCAATCTAGCTTCAATTTGGGCCAATTTCTGAGCACTGCCCTCATTTGCAAAGAAACTGTCAAAGGCTCTGCTTAAAGTCATGTGTTGTTTTCATCGGTTTCCCAACATCAGACCTTTTTGTTTTATTTCTCTTGTGTTTTCTTGGCTCCCTCTGACTTCTATAGTTGACATTTCCATTTCTCTCACTCTAAATGGGCGCTGAGCTGTGCAGGTCATTATGGGCCTGCCCTCCTTAAATGTTACAGTGGAGAGCACACATTTATCCAGAATACCAAACCTGAAGTGTAGCTGTGGTAATTTCACATTATTGATTACTTGAAGAGAGCTTCTAAAATATATAATTGTGAGTAAGTGTAAGTCAATACTGTTATAAAAGCCAGCAGACACAACAAGTAGTAACATTGTTGAAAGGTAACACTCCTAATACATTTGATTATTCAGTATTCAGTGTTCACCTGATGATGATCAGCCTGGAAATACGTCTAATCAGTCAGAAATAAGATGTGTTAAATGAATTCATAAGATTGATTAATTAGTAGGAGAAGGAGGAGGAGGAGGAGAAGAAGAAGAAGAAGAGGAAGAAGAGGAAGAGGAAGAGAAGGATGAGGAGAAGAAGGAGAAGAAGAAGAAAAAGAAGAGGAGGAGGGGCAGAAGGAGGAGAATAAGAAGTAGAGGAAAAAGAAGAGGAGGAGGGGGAGAAAAAGAAGAAGAAGAAGAAGAGGAGGAGTAGGATGAGGAGAAGAAGAAGAAGAAGAGGAGGAGAAGAAGAAGAAGAGGTAGAAGAGGAGGAAGAGGAAGAAGAAGAAGAAGAAGAAGAAGAAGAAGAGGAAGAGGTGGAGGAGGAGGAGGAGAAGGAGGAAGAGGAGAAGAAGAAGAAGAAGAAGAGGAAGAGGAGGATGAGGAGAAGAAGGAGAAGAAGAAGAAAAAGAAGAGGAGGAGGGGGAGAAGGAGGAGAAGAAGATGATGAAGAAGAAGTAGAAGAGGAGGAAGAGGAAGAAGAAAAAGAGGAGGAGGAGGAGGAGAAGAAGAGGAGGAGGAGGAGAAGAAGAAGAAGTTGAAGAGGAGGAAGAGGAAGAGGAAGAAGAAGAAGAAGAAGAAAAGGAAGAGGAAAAAGAAGAAGAGGAGGAAGATTGGGAGGAGGAGGAGGAGGAGGAGGAGAAGAAGAAGAAGATGAAGAAGAAGAAGATATTTTTTATGTTTCAGCTGGATAAAGTCTTTAAAGATTCTGGAAACGTCTTCAAAACAGCGGTGAGTGTTGTCTAAACTAGCGTCTACCCGCAGGGGGGTTATGTTAATATTGACTCTAGCTAATGAACTCATCAGTTAAACACGATGCTTATTCTCCATTAACGCTATATATTTATATATTTAAACTTCAGCTAACTTTAGCTAGGTTGTATTGTACTGCTGAGATTTATTTTAACTCTTAAACCTTTTCATGAAGGAGACAAGAGACCTGTCAACCATCATTTAGATGTGTAAAACAGGCTAAACTAGCTAAAACTAGACTAGACTAGTTCCTAGCTAACGTTAGATACCGTCATGAAAATGAAAACACAACTGTCCATATACAAACTGCAGAATGTAACTGTATCAGGCTTCATAAATAGTCCAAATATGCTTGTGAAATGTGTGATTTCTGTTCCTCTGTTGTAACCAGGAGAGCTAACAGTGAGTTATTGTTAATGCTTGGCTAAAGGCTTTCCACTTTATTCCAATCCAGTTTTGAGTGGAAATTTTACATTTTAGCATGTCATAGTAGAAAAAGCACAGGTGTAATTAATACCATTAATGAGGGCTACACTCCATTTAGCTTTACTATATTCAGTGCTGTGTCATTGTGTCTATTGGCACACTGACACTCATTAAAGGTGTCAATTACACTTGTTCTTTTACTGCTATGATGACTCAAAATGTCTGCTGTGAAAAAGGCCTATTACTGTATATTTTAAAGGGACTGTTTGTAAAGTCTTACATGTATAAATCACCCGGGTTGGTGACCCATGCACGCTCGCATATGCGTGCTTGCGTGTGGCTACGCTGTTCAGACAAGACTCCAACACAAACTACACGGAAGCACCAAAACCGCAAAGTTCTATCTAGCGAAGCCCGTCTTGCAAAACAGAGTTGGCCGCGGTTGGGGGACGCGGGGGAGACCGTAGCTTTGGTCTCCAGGGCCAGAGTCTCTGCTGTACTCTGCTCCGCTGCTCCTCTACCTGCTTGCCTTCACTCAGCTCGCTCCACCTCACGTGCATGCGCGCACACTACACACTGCAGAAGACTTCGTAGCTCTGAGAATATCTAGTGAATGTACAGTGGACGTTTGTGCAGAAATAAATGCTGCAGCTCCTCCAGACCAGCAGAGGTTTCCCGTGTCTTGTGAAGTGACGGGGCTCTGCAGAGAGAAACGTTATCGTCTCCGAACAGGTGCCGGTGTCTCCCCTGTTTTCTCCAGCCGCGGTCGGGAGGCTGAAGCAGGAAAAGCCAACACTAGGACCAGCATTGATTCATGGAGAGACCTTCGGCTGGTCAGCTAACATTACTGCCAAGCAGCTGAAATATAGAGTGATATTGTGTTTTTATCTGACGTGTGTCGCCTCACTGTTTTGAGCGATGCTCGTTCATCTCTATTTAGAGCGAGCACAAGCACGAGCCCGGCGCTGACTTTCGTTGACTTAACGGCCACAGGTGTCGCTGTTAACAAGCATTTCTGATTCTTACAAACAGTCCCTTTAAACTGCTGTATAAATTGCGACTGACAGTGTCACACTGAGTGTTAACACGTCTATCAGTGACAGGTAACACCTTCCTCCTGCCTGTTGGTCCATGTCTCTCAGTATTAGCTCAGATTAGATGTAATCATGGGTTCTACATAGCAGGAAATCTGTAGTGATTACCTGGACTACTGTTTCTGCCAGCAGACAGTTAAGGGTGGCCTTTAAGGCATCCATCTTCACTCCTCTTACCTGCCAAGCCTCACCACCCCTCAACGAACACAGGTTTGCCTTATTGGCAGGCAGAGGGGCTGGCAGGAATCCCCTATACTTGAATGATGTGGGTGTCTACTGAATAAAGAATAGAGCGAGCACAAGAGAGCAAAGACAGAGCTAGACAGATGGAGAGAGTGAGATAAAGGTGTGAAGGCAGGATTAGGGATGAAGAGAGCAGGACGATCAAGGCAAATGTAGATTTTGAAGAGCTCCTGGGCTTCTCATGAGACTGGCTGCCATCTTGCCTGCTAGTCCCTTTTCATCAGTTCAAACTCTGAAGAGGAGTGACGAGTTTATTCAAGTGAATATCCCTACCACCACCATGTATGCACACACTCAACTAGGTATGGGCGATATGGTCAAAATCTTCTATCACGATGTAGATAATCTCATTTCTCTAAAGATATAGATCACGATATAGCATGTTTTCTGGTAATTTAATAAATAAAAAGTACATATGAAGTAGCCACATGGTCTATTTTTGTATGCTCCTGTATGAATTAAATATTTGATAAATGAAAAGTACTGAGTAATTTTCTCATTTTAAGAACTTGAGAGCAAAATGAACATAACAGTTTCAAGTAAAATTATAGAGACAAAAGAAATCAGTATAGGTTTAGCCTATATCGCGATAGAAACAATATAGAAAAATACATCTAATAGACATTTTTATATCGTTTTAATGATATATATCGTCATATTGCCCAGCCCTATTAACTATAGCTGTAACGATTAATCATTAATAAGATCCAGTCATTTTCCAAGCAAAAATGCCATAAAATATCAGGTTCCCAGCTTCTTAAATGTAGTGGAGCGGATAACATTCATTTTTGACTCAAGCATGACGTGTGTTTTGTTTCTGATCAAATCTGCCCAATTGGCCATTTGAAAATCCAAGATAGCTGCCAAATTGGCCTCCCAAAGTTTTTTTTTTTTTTTTTTTATTAATGTTCATAGAAATGTGAGTAGTTTGTCAATTTGAATGATCTTGGTGTCAATTTCTATGTTTTCAAATTTCTTCTGGAGTGGATTTTTTTGATTTTATAGCCCTCTGACTTACATTTTCTCATTTACAGGGTGGTAAAAGTAAATCAAGGAACACCAACTGGACCAAGTGTTGCCTATGCCAGCAGAAGGAAGGTCTAAAGTCTCCCCAGGCCAATCCTGCCAAAAGAGGAGATGACAGGTATGTGAACAGGGAATATTCCTCCATGTCACTCACTCCATGCACTACCAATCAAGCTAGACCCTGCAAGACTTGACGAAGGTGGTGGGATAGAGGAAACCTTGAGACAAAATAAGGCACGATATCCCGAAAATTGCAGGCTGCTGTTCCACAACACAAAGTTACACAGAGCTGCAAAAAGATCAACCTGAAGAGCTACTAGAGATCTAGAGACGAGGGCGGTAGAAGCAGGATCTCACAAAAGGTCCAAGAGACAAAAACACTAGTGTTTCCCATTCGACACTAAAGGAGGCGCGCTTAGAGAAGCAATGACAATGAAAGTGAATAAGAGATTAAATGAATGCCCAAGAACACTCAGTGATGGAAAACACTGCCAAATTGAGTGGCGGAGATGTCATGGCACAAGAACTGAAGTATCACCCTGCCTGCCTGATGGCTCTGTATAACACTCAGTAGTGAGGATTTGCTGTTTTCTTTGTCATTTATGATAATACATTGAATATATTAGGTTTTGGACTGTTGGTTGGACAAAACAAGCAAATTGAAGGCATCACAGTGGCCGGTAATCACAGAATTAATAAGTAGAATAACCGATAGTTGCAGGCAGCTCTACACTCAATTTTTCTTTCTTTCACCGCTGTTCCTCAGCTTTTATAAGGTGAATCTGTAACATCTTTTTTAACATCTCCTGACAGGCTGAGCTATTTTACTATCATTATTATCACAATATCATATTTTATTGTCGTCTTATAACATGATCATTGTGCAGACTTGTTTTTGCCAGTTTATCAGAGCTGAAACAGTTGGTGGATTATTCAGTTGGACCTAGTCAGTTAACAGAAAATTAAGTAAAAGTTTTTTTCACACAAAAGTGCTAAACATGCTCTCGTCCCAGTTTCTCAAATGGAACTATTTGCTGCTTTTCTTTCTTATGTAATACTAAATCAAATATCTTTTAAGTATCGAATTGATTGTTGAACAAAACAAATAATTTGAAGACAACGTGAGGGCTAAAGAAAACAACAGAAAGTGTCCAAAGTTTGGGATCATTTCAAGCTGAAACAAAATTAAAACTCTGTACAGTGTGTGTATTGTAAAACTGAACTAGCCTTCCACAATAGCACGACATTAATGCTTCAGCATCTCAGCAGAAAGCATCCAGTCTACGCATACAGTCCACGGAGCCAATGTTAACGTTACCCTATGTCACACAAGATAACATTAGCATTTCATGTAAAACAATATGATAGTTGAAATGAAAGCTAGTAAAGAATGTACGTTAATTATGGCTATATGCAAAGGCTAGTTATGAATGTAAATCAATATGGTGGCTAGTTATGATGTCCCTAAGTTAGCTAAGTTTTGCCAGAAAATGGCACAAATCCTTCCATGAAGACAGTAAAGGCTTGTAGTTCTGAAAGTTAAATTGCACAGCTTAAAGGTAATGTTTATGTAATATTATTATTATTTAAATGTATGCCTTATAGTTTTAGGTTGTATGTATACCTTTTTTAAAGTAACTATTCATAGTATTCGATTAATCAATGGAATAATCGGTAGAATACTTGATTACTAAAATAATCAATACTACTGCAGATTATTTTCTCGATTAATCATTTAGTCAATAATATGTCATAAAACAGTGAAAAATGGCCATCACAATTAAAGACTCAAGGTGCTTGCTAAGCAGCACTTCACATCTTTACAATTTTGAGCTTGTTATTGAATAAGATGGAGAAAAGATGAAGAAAAACAGCAAATGTGTGAAATGAGAAGCTGAAACTTGAGTGTGTTTGGCATTTTTGCACTATTTACTGATATTTTCCAGACCAAACTTTATATTCTGCACAGGGCATTTGGGTGTTTTTTGATCTCAAACCTTTTAATCTCTAAAATTGACTTATACAAAGGCAAAGGCACTTCATTTGGTAAACCTCAGGAGTATCCAGCATTTTAAAAGTGACTTAGACAGAATGATACCCAGTACCCAGAACAAGTCTGGCCTGTGTCTCTTGTTGTTTTAGACGATCCTTTACAGATGCAGTGAAGCGGAGAACAAGAGCAGATGAAACACAGCCAAACAGTGTGTGGAAAATGCTTTCTGGCAACGCTATCCGCTGCTCTTCCTTTCTGTCTCTCTCTAACATTATGAGGTAGTTACTGTAAGCCGGGCCCATAAGCGATCCCTAGATGCATGCTGGCACTACACCACTCAGTCTGCTTGTAGCTTCTGTCTTCTTGGCTTGTTTGAACTACCTGCTTCATTGCGCTGTGTAAATTAAAAATAAACTATTCTCAGCATAGAGGGACACCTATTCTCTGATGACAGTAAGTTCATTATCATTTTGAGTCTGATTGCAGAACATTAAAGCTGCTGGAGGAGACAGGATGGCTGATTGGTCCAAACTGGCACACACTGTGGCTGTAACTCCCCGTGGCTCAAGTTATGAAGAAATCAGGGAGCTTCTGTAGCAGGGATGCTCTATTTGTTGTTAACTGTATGTAGAAAAACACCATATATTGCCACCGTATGTGCTATTTTCACACCTGTTTTCGTTTAGTGACAATTAAGGTGCGGCCCATGTTATTATAATTTGAATCCAAGCACATACCATGGACATTTTGGGGAATACGCTCATTTGCTTTCTTGCAGCAACTCAAGAAGATACCACTGTCATATCTGTCCGTTAAATGTAAGGATACAGCCAGCAGCTGGTTAGATTAGCTTACCACAAAGACACAGGGGGAAACCACTAGCCTGTCTCTGTCCAAAGGTAACAAAATCCATCTTTTAAAGAGCCCTAATGTTATAACATGTTATATTTTGTTTGTTAACTTCATACAAAAAACAAAAAGTCTACTGTAAAAGCAATGTTCACCATTTTACGGGGGTTTATTGGTGCCTTCAAATGGGGTCGTGTTTACCATGTTCCCGAGAAGAGTCCATATGAACCCCCTCATGTGGTTTTCACGACCTCTAAGTGGAAAGTTTCAGAAAGCTCGAAAGAGTTCACAAGTTGTGATGTGTTTGTTGACGTTGTCAGAAATAGTGGAGGCCATGGATGTTAATTTTTCGGTACATAATAAGTGAATATATTGTAATTCTTCGTAATTTTATAATATGTCTGAGGAAAGTGTTGATATTCCCAACGACCTCATCTTTTTCCTCTGTCATTACGCCTTTGCATTTACTCCATTATGTTACCCGCTTGCTATCTTGCTAAATTGTTAGCCTTTGTGGCTTCTAGAAGCTGACAGTAACATTGCCGTTGCATAGCAGCGGCGTTCTCAAGACTTAACCACTTGAAAGCCAAGCTTATGGTGTACACAACTTCCCATGTCGTAAACACAAGCTCATGAGTTTCATTTGAAGGCACCATGGACGGACGTGGTTCTTTGGGTATTAGGTATAACACATGCGCAGTGCAACTGGAGCTGCGGTCGTGCGTTGCAATTGGCTCAATTTCGGCGAGGACAGACCAGATTTTACTGGGAAGATATGACCTGTTGATGACCCGTGACCCAACCTCCTTCAATAAGCCTTGTCTGCCTGTTGCCTGGCAACTGCTCAGAGCCAAGAAATAGTCCTTATGCTAAGCTAAGCTAACCAACTGCTGGCTCCAGCTACGTATCTATTGTACAGACATGAGAGTGGTATCGATCCCCCTGCAGGAAAACAAAGAAGCGTATTTCCCAAAATATCAAACTATTCCTTTAAGTGAACCCTGAATGTCCCAACTTTTACTTGCTGTCTCCCAGCACACTGAGCTGCTGCAAGTTTAAGTGTCAGTTTTACATTTCTAAACTGTAGGGACAGGTTTGCAGATGTAGAAAATGTTTCTGACTGTCTTGCCCGTAGTTGGGGAAAAATGGCTTTGACAGGCAGCAGAGATGAGATATGGATCTTGACAGGTCTGCCTATTGTATGTGCCTGAGGGAAACTCATCACCTGTCAGGGCCAAAATGACTATAGGCTGATGTGTTAGCCATGTTTGTCGCCTTTTCAATTCCTTGTTTGGATATTGAAATGAACAATCTTCCCTCACCGGAGTCACATGAATGTGTGACAGCGATGAAGGCTCATCTCCTCTCTCTCGTCCGTCCTCCTCCCGTGTGGTGCGAAGGTATTGTGATTGTAATTGCCTTCAAGACTGGCTTAGGCTCAGGACCAAGGATCTTTCAGCTGTGATCTGTTAAGCCTATTACGTACTTGTTGCGTGAAGACACACAATCCTATGAGGATGAAAGCCTCATGTGTGAGAGCCAATTTGTGCCACTTGCTTTGGCATCGTCACATCCAGATCCAGTCTGTGCTGAAATATAGTGTAAGTCTTTGTTCTGTGGATCATTAGCACTTCAATACAGAGTAGACAACGCAATGAATTTAGAGGTCTTTGATTGTCAAAACCAGACTCTTATTGGGCCGGATAAGGCGAACAACTAAAGCCAGTTGGATGGAAATTTGTCTGTGTCAGAGGATGCATCTCGACTTTTTATTGGCAACACTTATTTTGATCTCATATAAACATAAAAGTCTTCACATGAAATGGGAAATGATTAAACTGCAGACTTGTTGTATTAAATGTGTAAAAAAGTATTTGAAGTATCAACTCTCAAGCCAGCAGATAGCAACGAAAGTAGATGTGATGATCTTGTGGGAAACAAAAAGCACAGGCCTGATGATTGATTCATTGTGATAAAATCGTGTGATAAAATATGTTTGGACAGTTTCAAACCGCAGCCTGCTGGCAGCAATCCCACCCCAGACAGCTTCTCTGATGACTGACGTGCTTGTGGCCTTAGATGATATTACAATGTATTTCCCAATATCAAAAGACCCTGACACTATTCAAAATATCCCGAACTACCTGTTATTAAAATACTGAAATATCCTACACCTCATGTTCATTAAAAGAGCCCATTATTACCTCGTACACCCACAAGATTTATGGCCTCTTCATGTAAGGCAATTCGCAGTTAAATGTGGAGGCCACATCCAGAGCCTATAAAGACTCTGCGGGTATGTCAATTTAACTTCTTTCCCCAATGAAGTAATGTTAGGGAGAGCTGGCAGGGTTACAAGTGCATTAAAGTGCATTAAACCCGGCTTGTAAAGATTCCATGTGTCAGAGAGCTGTGAGGGGTGACCTTGTAAATAACATACAGTGAAGTAAGTATTCTGACATGGTACATTTAAGTGCAGTGGCAGTCAATTAGTCTAGTCCTTCTCCTCTTTACATCAGACCGGCACAAACGGGTTCTTTGCAAAAACGCAAAAATGTTTAATACACATGTCTAATAATTATTTTGCAACCTTGCCTGAACCTTAGCATTCGCGATACCTTAATAAATTAGGGTTGATCGCCGTCATGTCCCTTTTAGTCTTCCCCCGTCGAACACAGTGGTCGGATATTGCTTATCCAGACAACTATACATATTTGATTGAATCACGTTAGGCTAAGTGATGTCTGTAAATGACCAACCTGTTAATAGCCAACTCTTTGATCTATAGGCTGAGATTTAGTTGGAGACGACAGTAGGATGCTGCTACAACGTTAATGTATGACTGTTTTGTTTGATTTACAACACTGACACTGAATATTAGTGTATTGTATGTGCCTCAAATGTCAGTGTGAAAACTTTGGTTAACCCGCTACACAACAGCTTTTCGTTATTTTCTCTGATATGACAGCAAGTTTCTCTCCCCCAAACGGGAAGTGCAGCCTCGGCGGTAACGCAACGCTGGTCTGGTCTATAGCTTGGAGCCATTAAGCCCCTCTATTATATCTTTGTTAGGACATAGCAGGGGAACAAACTGGAGATCAGCGTTTTTGGATTTATTGTTGGTACAACCAACTAAAAGTTTGGAGACATGTTTCAACTTCTTCTCTTTGCACTGTTACCGTCCATGAGGGACACGGGATTGTTTTCCCCCAAAAGGGGGCGTGGTCATGCGAACCTACTCTGGATGATGTATTGCTGGTCTGATGTATTTGGTTGTCCTCTTTTCTTTTCTATAATACACAAAGACTCTGCATATGTGACTCAAACATCACAAAAGGTATCATTGTATTGGAAAATAGGAGGATATGCTCCCCATTGCTTTTTACAACCAGTTGAGGTAGTTTAGGGTCTTAATACATCACCCCCACCCTCATCCACGTCCATTGGCTCCCGGTCAAGTCCCGTATCACCTACAAAATCCTCCACCTCACCTACAAATCCCTCAATGCCCTGGCTCCTCAGTACCTATCTGACCTCCTCCACCCCTACACACCGTCCTGGAAGCTGAGATCCTCAGGCACGGGTCAGCTCTCCATCCCCCACACAATCCTGCAAACTTTTGGAGACGGAGCTTTCAGTGTGACAGCCGCCCCCCCTCTGGAACTCTCTCCCCACCTCTTCAACAAGGCCTCTAGCTACTGTTATGTTCTGTATGTTGTGTCTACTATGTCTATGTTAAGCGCCCATGGGTTTCTTGAAATGCGCTATATAAATCCAAGTTCTTCTTATTATTATTAATAGCAAAAATACCTTATGGCCATATCTGCTTTGGATGCTTGGATGTTAACAAAAAAAAAAGAGCATGTTTAGGCTGCTCTTCGTGCCGTTGCCACAACAACACCGATATGAACAAGCATCAAGAAAATGAATGGACGGACTGCTGAACACAGTGAAAACATACTGCATGTCATTTAGGCCCTGCAGTAAATACAGCATGCTGGTGAGTGTAAGCAGTGGGCAGAAAATGTTTACTTGTTGGCAATGTGTATATGATTTACCTCGACTCAGCTCCTAACTCCTATCAGACACAGTTTTGTTCGTGTGGGTGTATGTGGCAGTCGCCATATGTGAAGGAGGCGCTTTTGTTTGTATAGTTGGACCCGTGTCATACGATTATACAAGGTATCCTGCAGAGTTTTGCATCTGTTGTTGTTTATGTCTTATTCAGTAGTGTCATCCGAACAGTGGAAAGATAATATGAAGTGGAAATGGCTGTCGGCTAAATTCTGGGGATGCATCTCATTCATTATGTAGAAAGACAAGAAGTGTTTTATGACTATTGGTTTGCAAATGTTTTAATGTTGTAAATATTAAAGAAGGGAAGAAAGAAGAGGGGCCATTCAGCCATTTAAGAGTTTAAATACGTTTTCCACATTTTTTATTCATGTACAAGCACCATTTGAATTTATAATCATAGTACAATGTATTTTACTTGCCATTTTTGCCATCACTATTTCTTGAATCTACACTTCTTAATGTGGTGTAAATCTGGATTAGAACTTTCCATATGTTGCCACCCTTGAATTAATGCAAAGATGATGGAGATAAGCTTGTTAGATGTCTCATCTTGTTGCTGTTGGTATCCAGATACCGTACAGATTGAAACTTGAACGCTAGTATGTTATTTACTAGACTTGCACTGTCAACCAAGACCGGTGTGATCTGACCATATATTGTATATACAGTAAGAAGTGGACGTAGTCACCGTGACCTCACCCATTGGTTTGTGGACTGTGGTTTTGAAGCCTTGAGTTCAGCATTTTGTCCGTCACCATCTTGATTTTTTGCAACCAGAAGTGACACGAGAGAGTGGAGCTAAGTACAACCGAACTCTGAGTAAGACATGTTTAGGCGATCAAAATGTTATAATTAACTTTCATGAACTGAAAACACACTGTGAAAGGGTTAAAGTTGTAAGACGAAAACACGGACAACTCCCAGACCAGACAACGCTGTGGTAACGGCCTGTCAATCACAAGGTAGCCACACCCTAAAGCATCCCCTGCTTTATGGTCTATTTGACTCTAAATGGGACCATAATTTACTAAATGAACATCATGCTGTATTGAAGAAGACTTGAAACTAGAGATTGAGACCATAAACTCATGTTTACAATGTTTACTGAGGTAATAAATCAAGTGAAAAGTAGGCTCATTTTCTCATAGACTTCTATACAATCGGACTACTTTTTGCAACCAGAGGAGTCGCCCCCTGCTGGCTGTTAGAAAGAATGCAAGTTTAAGGCACTTAAAGGTACTTTGACTTCACTTTTCAGAACTGCAGGTTTCCCACCAGATCTGTCAACCTGATCAACATTTTATATGTAGAGAACATTTCCCACCATGCAGCTGTGTTACCACATGACACCATACGGGGGTAGATGGGGTATATGAACGCTACATTAATTGCGAAACAATACAAATTAAAGCTTTAAAAGTAATTTAAACTGGTTTTAGTTATTTAACAGGCCAGAAGAGTTTTTTTTTTGCATTTGCTTAAAACATTTCTTTGATTTAGAGCTGTGTAAGTGGATAACCTTAATTTGAACTGATAAATTATGCTATGTTGTATTATTTAAAGTACATGCAAGAGAGAGAAAGAGGGTGAGACAGAGAGTGAGAGGATGACCTTAAGCCTGTCTGTTCACTTTTTTAGAGCTGATGGAGTAGTTCACGACCCCTGTAAACTCTGACGACATGCCGTTAAAAGGATAATTGTATTTTAGATCAAGCTCTCTGGTCTTTGTAACACATAACTTGTACGATGTCTTGTAAAGTGACTGTTTCAGACGGTGTCATAAGTTGATAGCCCTTTGTTCCACCTCCCGCTTCTATGTGATCAGGTGTACCGTTGTGTCAGCTGCAATCAGGAAGTCACCCCATCCGGATCAAATACTTTCTTACATCTGAATTTAGATTCCCTTTCTGTCCGCGGATCAAAGCTTCCAACCTGAGACGGGATTATTCAGCAGGGGAAAGGTGTAACTAAAGAATCTGAGGCCTTGAACCTAAGCCAAGAAAGGGATTTTCTATCTCAGACTGATTAGAGACACAGAGGAAGACTTTATAGTGTTAAAATGCAATTACCTGTTAAATGAATGTCTGTCAAGCCATATACTAGACGTGTACGTCTTATTTAATTGTTTGCAAAGTTACATCACTTGACAGGGCAGCCCGATTGCACCTATGATGTGATCCTTTCATGGTTCTTCCATCCTGTGATCATTTAAGCCGGACTACCCCCTCTTTCACCTTTCCCACTTCTATGGCACACTAGGAAATTATCCATTAGGTTTTTTTAACTGCTTGCATCTTCTCTCAATTCAGTGTTCATTGCCTGTGCAGCGATAAAAATTCATTACAGTATTTCGCCTTAGGTGAGCGCTGGATATATGTGCAGAATTTCATTCACACGCTCCCGGGGGCTGCTGCACCACTAAAATGTAATTTCTGTTTGAATACTTTTCCAGAGGCCTGTGAGGTCCTGCTGGATGCTGAAGGATGCGGCTCTACAGTGACACGTGAGTCAGGCGGCGTTTCTCAATTATCTCTCGGTTGGGTTGTGCTGGGGTTGTACCGCGGCGTTTTGTTTACCTGCCATGTTTGATAACCACGAGCCACATATTGCTGTGACACGGAACCTCTTCAGATCACTGCAGTCAGATATAAAAATAACACTTTCATAACGGTTGTTTGCTGTTAACTGGAACAGAGGATTCCTGCAGTACACGTGTCTACTCCTTATTGAATCAATTACAGTACATGCTGCTACTGTCATGTTTTGTTCAGAAGAAGACATCAGGCTGTACACAGTATGACTCAAACACATCTGGGCGCATTGCAGGGAAACAGTATCGCAAGCGTTTCTTATACAAGACATTGCTTCTTCAAGTGATTACACCAGCAGATTGCAATTTGCTACTACAAAGTCGACAAAATGTTGCTTTTGATTTGACTTTAATGGGTAATTTGGCCTCCAGCTTTGCCCATTTGTAATTCAAACTGAAAGCTAATTTTGGGCTCTATAATGTAAATTGTTTGTCCAAAGACTATTTATCTCTGCTTTGGTTTTTCCCATCCATCCCAAGTATCTCATAAAACAGCAGAAAGGAAAATGAAATGTGCTGTAATTGCCTGTTCAGGTGCACTGTGATGAGTTAACGTTAATGAGACAGTCAGGATCAAGATATTTTTCACTCTAAGACTGTCAGCTCCTTGACCGTTTAATACTAACTTTAAAGGTGCTCTATACAATATCCAGAGCATTAATATATAGCAGCAAAAAACTATTAGCTATGTAAAGATATAGAGGAGTAATGTCTACCTGAGCAGAGAATGAAGTCTATCTCCCTCCGTGTGTGTTGTAACCAGAGCTTCTCTGTGTTTTGTTGACATTGCCGGGCAGGCTGCGTGTGCTTTTAGTGCATGTTCCTGCATGGTGAGCGTGCCCCACTGGCTAGCTCATGGACGCCGCTCTGCACTGCTCTCGTATGACGGTTACAGCTGATAACGGCACTCCGACAGACGGCGCCGTTGCAGAAGCGTAGCGCCCACCCTGCAGATCCCTCCCAGGTAAACACTGTTAGCGCTGTTAGCACCATTAGCTACGAGCTGCCGGCTCAGTTGTCGCCATGTTGAGAGCCCTGCAGAGGCAATAGAAATGCTCCCAATCTCACATATAGCACCTTTTAACATATTAAAAATTGAACAAGCTTTTATGGATGTTTTCACAACATTCACTTCTCTTCTTGGCAACTCTTCATAATGCAGTGTAATTCCATTATATGAATCAGGTAGCAGTAAAGTTGTCAGTGGTTCCTGTTGGTACTTAAATATTGATACAGTGGAAGAAAAGAAGACTTTTGGAACAAGGGAGGAAAGGAGAAGTACATTATGTATGTATTTCAGTCACAGTACTGTGCCCCGTAGGTACCCAGTATTTACAAAGATACTCTCTATTAAAATGCCCAGTTGTTGCTCATAGTCTTGTTTTCTTCCACTATATCTACTCAAGTATTTTATTGATACTGATTCATGCAACAAAACGGCATATTATGAAGTGCTCTCCTCTTTCTTTCAACCCTCTCGAACTTCCTCTGCGGTCTGAAGACCGAGTTGTGCCTCCGAGCCAGTGGGTTGAGCTTTCCGATATAAAGAGCAGAGCAAAGGTGATTCATGGGCTTTCACTCCTGCGGCACAAATTAGCAGGACCAGGGTTCAATTATACACAGTGGTGGTCGTGGGCACTGTTATAATGAGGGTCAGCAGGGTGAGGATGGGACAGGAGGCAGAGGGAAGCACAGCTCAGTGTACTATACATGAGAGCTGCTGTAGAGGGAAATAAAAACGCACTTGGTGTAACATTGATTGAACATCCGGACTTCAACCCTCACCTGTTAGCCTAACCTGTGAATTGGATTTGCCATAATAGGACTGTCAGTCAGACCTGTCATATATACCTCTTGGTGTTGTTTTTCTTTTCCATGTCCTTAAATGGTTGCCATGTGCCCAAGCTCTGTCTGGTGTGGTTTATTATTTGTTTGGTTAGTTAATTGCTCAGCCTAGTTTCAGCCCCCCATTTTCAATACTCCACCGATTTCCTATAAACTTGTTAATCACACTGTGAGCTGTAGCTCAATTAACGTCAAACAGCCCCTTAGTGACCCCATGCCGAAAAAAATGTCCATACCATTGTGCAGTAAACATTGAGAGTGAACTTAATGCGTCTTTATTGAATTGCTGTTGCTCTCATGTTCTCTCCCACCGCGCTGCGCCGCTCTACCAGTGTGCTATTCCACCAATCAATACATTGCTAACTATGTGGGGAGAATAGCTCCAGCCAGCCTCTTACTTGGAAAGCCCATTGTCCTCCACCTACCAACTCAGATAATTGGTCCAGATACAATACTCTGTTCTATTTCTACACATCGCAGGTATCATTAGAGGTGAGTCATGTGTGCAGCACGGAGGCAGGGAGAAACATGAGACAGAGATAAAGAGGGTGGTTATTAAAAGAAGCTCCGGTGCAGGAATGCGGCGGAGGATGACAGGTTTTGAGGAATGGATAAAGATTTAAAGCCGAGCGAAAGAGAGAAGAGGGTTTCCGTTGAATCCCAGATTCTGACAGATCCACTGATCCTGCTGCTCTCTTGTGGCATCTGCTTTGACTGCTTGATCTCAGACGTGCTAATGGCATTAAGGCTGGATCTTGTGATTGTCTGTGTAATTAGCGACTCCGATTTTTAGATGGACAACAGGGACAGATGGTAACTTTGGGAGTAAAATAAGAAAAGGGTCTCATTTATAAAACATATTCTTCTAGTCTTGTTTTAAGTGTTCTTCATGAAGGTTTATTGACTGAAAGGTCATGTAATAGTACAAGTGATAAGACAGGATAAAATTTTTCTTTTTTCACGGAACCTGCATAAATGTCATGTTGTTATTGTCCAATGCTAGTACTAAAAGCGGGAAAATTCTTGACCACCTCTGCAAAGAATTTTGATTCCCGGTCATTTCTCCTTGAAGCGATCTGAAGTAGCATTTCCTGTACCGTTTGGTTGGGGCAACTACTTTCTGAGAAACATATGGTTAGTCATGTGGATATGATGACCACCAGGCACTGGGCATATCCAGTGGGCAACCTCCGAGTCTGAGAAGTGAAGCCAATGTAGAAGTGCCTTAAACTTGCATTCGTTCTAATAGCCAGCAGGGGGCGACTCCTCTGGTTGCAAAAAGTAGTCCGATTGTATAGAAGTCTATGAGAAAATGAGCCTACTTTTCACTTGATTTATTACCTCAGTAAACATTGTAAACATGAGTTTATGGTCTCAATCTCTAGTTTCAAGTCTTCTTCAATACAGCATGATGTTCATTTAGTAAATTATGGTCCCATTTAGAGTCCAATAGACCATAAAGCAGGGGATGCTTTATGGCGGGGCTACCTTGGGATTGACAGGTCGCTACCATGGCGTTGTCCTGTCTGGGTGTTGTCTGTGTTTTCATCTTAGAACTAGGGATTTGACAGTGAGGACATTTTCCCACCGGTTAATAAACTCGTGACAACACCGGTGTTACCGATTTACATCGGACATTTTACAAAAAAAGACAGCGCTCAATATCTCTAGAGCGCTTACTTTGATCTTTAACGTCGGATGGCTGTGTGTCTGGTCTCTCCGGTAGAGCTTCCGCTGCAAGGCTGCAGGTTTCCACCTGGAGCCGCTGCTCCACTGCGCACACCAGCTGTGACCGCTCCGTCCTCCACACAGCGATTGCCTTATTAACGTTATGGTTCCCTTATAGCATTGGGTTTAAATCCGAAGTATTACCAAATAGGTGATTTTGATTTTCGCTTTGACACCAAATCCTCCGCCATCGTCTTGTCTGTCAACTCGTCCAGTGTGTGTGAAATCTGTACTTAGCTCCATCCTTTCATATCACTTCTGGTTGCAAAAAAACGAGATGGTGACGGCCAAAATGACGAACCCAAGGCTTCAAATCTTCAAGCTTCAAGCAGTCCACAAACCAATGGGGGACGTCACGGTGAGATGTCCACATCTTATATACAGTCTATCTATGGCATTGACATTTTGGTCATTGTGATAATAAAAGGTGTTTGGATTTGGTTGATACCAAAGAAACTCATAAATGGTCTCCAATTTTCTGTGACCTGACAAGACTAATAATTACAAATCCAGTATACCAGAGGGAAATAATGATGTATTTTCATACGCTTGTACACATTCTCCAGTGGAGGGAAAGATATCCACATTAAGCAGTGGTGGATTTATCCTGTGCTTATATGTTTGTGCCTGTGTGTGTGATTTTCCACATATTGTATTGTGCTACAGTATAGCATTTGCTAGAGTCTGAGTCGAAGCCGCTGTTTGCTCCTGATCAAAGCATAAATGAGACGGGGATGTTGTCAGTAATGTGTTTTCTTTTTCCCATTTGTGCATATTTGATGTTTCCCACCACAAACCAGAGAGTGAAGCACTGCTGTCTTCAGCTTCTTGTAAGCAGAAGAGCTGAGCCTCAGAGTGATTTACAGATGAAAGCTGTCAGCGCCACCCTCCGCATTCAGAGAGCCTTGAGAATAATATTGCATCACAGCCTTTTGTGACAGAAGAACAATGCTTCTGTGTCTGAATAGACTTTAGATGGAGTGACAACTGGAAACAAGGGAAGGAGCTGAATTTCAACTCTACCTTGACAATAATCACGGAAAAAAAAAAATGAAATTTATATAAGACAATGACTCATCTTGATGTTCATTTACCATAATTGTGGATGATCAGCGTGGGTGTGTAGGTGAAGCATGGTCAAGTGATGAATTTGAACCAAGCATCTATCATGTTAATTCTGCTTCCTGTAATGATGAGAGGAAAGCACTGGGATCTATACATTTTTATAGGATGTGTTTGTGTCATTTATAGAGCTGGATCAATTAATTGATCCATTATTATTACATAATAACTGAAGTGATTTTTCACACAAAAATTCCAAACATGAATTGGTTCCAGGTTCTCAAATGTAAGGAGCTAATGGTTTTATTTGTCATATATGATCATAAACTGAATATGTTTAGAATTTAGGAGTGTTGGTTGGATTAAAAAAAACCAATTTCAATATGTTATGTTGGACTTTGGGAAAATATTCCTTAGTTGCAGCCTAGTGTCATTGTGTCTGTGTCTGCAGGCTTGTGTTTATTGTATATAAGTCGATCTGTCCAACTTTGTTTACAGGAGAACTTTCTGGTGAAAATTGGGTACAGCTCTGTCAGACTGGAGCCAGATGAAATCGGTCCTTGTGTATTTGTTGGAGAAACCAGTGGTTGTAGTTGTGGCAGCAGAAAACAATTTAAAGGTGCTCTATACGATATCCAAAGCACTGACATAGCAGCAAACAACTATTTGCTATGTAAAGATATAGAGGAGTAATGTCTACCTGAGCAGAGAACAAAGTCACTCTCCCTCTGTGTGTTGTAATCAGAGCTTCTCTCTGCTTTGTCAACATAGTCGGCCGGCAGCGCATTTGTTTTAGTACATATTCGTGTATGTGAACGTGCCCCACAGAGCTAGCTAATGGCCGCCGCACTGCACCGCTCTCATACGGCGGTTACAGCTGATAACGTCGTCCTGACAGACGTCGTTGTCACAAAAGTGTAGCACTCACCCTCTGGTTCTCCCCAGGTTAACACAGTTAGCACTGTCAGCACTTTTGCCGTTGTTTCCACCGTTAGCGCCATTAGCACTGTTAACTACGAGCCCCCGGCTCAGCCGTCGCCATGTTGAGAGCCGTGTGGAGACAACAGAAATGTTCCCAATCTCGCAGTTAGCACCTTTAAGACAAAGTATGCATTCTAGACATGTTCGCCCACTCACAGAGTACAGATAATATTATGAAGCTAACAAAACAAGGTAGCTAGTATTTAAAGGTAGTTAAAACCCTAGCGTTTACACATTTACAGACACACATATTGAGTGTCCAATACGGGCTTGGATGTTCTCACCATATGGGGCAGACAACATGAAAAACCTCACATTGCAACACTTGTTATGCCTAAAGGATCTTGTAATGTGAGACCAGTTCACCTCTAAACATTTGTAAGTGGCCACTAATTGAAGCATATTGCTTCTCTGGAAGCTTTAAGGTGGATAATAAGCAGATTGATTACTTCAGTTCTTCAGCATATTAAGATCAGAATGCTGCTGACGCTAGTGCCTCACACACACACACATTCACTCACTTACTCACTAAACTAGCAAGCCTTGGCTTTAAAGCTCCACATCGTTTGGATGAATTGCCTCCTCACTCTTCCAGTCAGTGTCGCAATCTTGGCAAGTTTAAGTCTAACAGCTTTTGTCATCAGGTCTATCACTCAAAAAGGCTAACCACCATGTTCGAGCCCTGTAGATGACTCAGAAAAAGGGATTTTCGGGAACACGGATTGTCACCAATATCAATCAACCCCTCATGCACCTACATAATCCTCAAGAGATTAGACAATTGTATTTGTCTGTATTCTCAACAAAAGATCACTGCCACCTATCTCATCTACACCCGAGACATTTGTACAGTTGATTAACCCTGTTTTTTTAAAGGTAAATTAAATAGCACAATCAATTTAGTTGTTGGGAAACGAATAAATACGTGTGACCACGTTTTCAGGAGGACTGAGTCATCTATTGAATGAAAGCCACAACAGTCATGTTGGCCCACTCCCCAAGGACACCCCATTGCTCTTTGTGTGTGTTTATGTTCTGCGTGCACCCTTTTGTGTGAGTCTGCTGCTTTGTGGGTGGCGGTGTGATTCATCATGTACCAACTCCCTCTCATCTACAGACTAGATTAATTTGTTAAAGCTCAGCGCCCATTTGTTATTTCGAGAGAGAGAGAGAGAGTGCGGCATAAAGGAACACAACTTTATATGGTGTGAATTGATGAAAGGCCCAATGAAGTGTTTATTAACACGGATGGTTAATATGTGAGCTACCCAGAACTGTGCTAGCTCTTGTCTGAATTTGAAAGGTTTGGCCCTCTTGTGTTTTTATAGAATTGTGAGGCTTACATTACAGAAGAGGGTTTCTATTATTTCCGAGCTTGTTCTTGTTGGGAGATGGGCTCCTGAACACGTTGCCCACACGGTCCACACTTGTAAAGGCCTATTATGTGGTTTAGGTTTGAGATACAGATGTACTGAAACCATTTTGTGAAGAAATCGTCAGAAAATCAGCTTTTTGTGCTTCACAAACAATTTCTTTTATGAGCTGTCCTTCATGGCTGGATGTTAGAACTTTAATAATAGCACATAAAGAACTGAGAGGGGCACATTTAGACTTAAATAAAGGAAAGGTTAGTGAGTCACAGCAACTGAGATTACTGCCTGCTTGCTTACCGCAGCTCGCACACACTATTGCTGATTTTTCACTATACCGTCATACATTACCGTCAAAAACAAAAGTCCAAAAAGTTCAATCATATGAGCTTTCTATGAGCTAAAATGTATATCCATTCAGTCGTACGAAAAGGCATGTGAATGACACGATACTGCGCAAGATAAAAGTGTGTAATAAGACCGCCCTTCTTGTTTTTTGTTTTGTCATTTTCACGTCATGTAATCTGTACTGACCGCAATGTAAATGCGTCGGCACGAATATGCTACGCTCAGAGCTATGATGTAGAATAAAAAGGGAGAAAGACTGCTTTTGGCAGGCAAGAGGGGAAGTGGATGTGTCCAGCAAACACAGGAGGCCGGTGTTCAAGACCGGTGTTGCGTTTGGAAGTAGAGATGCACCGATTCAAATAGCTAGATCGGATATCGGTGACAATGGGGCCAATGTATTCAATTAAATTCTATATATTATGTTTATATGTTTATATACTATTTACATTATATACTGTAATTTAAATTTCTGCTTAAGTTTTGACGAATTTGTTGCTGCACTAAAAAGGTTTACATTTGAATTGTAATTTCTGTTCATTTTGGAGATTTTTTACCAAGTTGCTGGTTTACGATTTATTATTTAAATAATAAGGAACAATTAAATAACTATATATATATATATATAGTTATTTAATTGTTCCTTATTATTTAAATA